>JAMKCH010028007.1:0-18264 GCA_023653785.1 Ophioderma brevispina | reverse complement strand
TTTCAGTCATACAACAATACGTCACAGAAGGTAAAGGGCCTGAGTCCAGCTAGCTTCTGCAAGAAACTTTATGTGTGTGTACATAAATGACACCTGAATGACCTTACCTTATGTTTACCCACATAAAACCCCTTGTCTCAATGTACAAGCATACCAAGTATGCACTTGACCATCACTGCACTAAAAACGTGACAGTAAGTTCAACCAAAAGGTGCATACTAAATGTTTGACACACAGACGGACACAGACAGAACCATGAATCATGCCGACATAAGGGCACCTAAAAAGGTAGCAAGGCATAAGCACGAGTCAAAGGATTTTAAAAAAAATCAAGTATGTAAAAATATCAGTTTTGAACTAGAATTTCGCGGTTCTCGGCTTTCGCGCTCACTATATTCAAAGAATATAAGCTGTGGGACTCTCCCCTGACCTTTGACCCTGGCACATGACTTTGATCTCATCAACATATGAGGGATCGCATTGTGCCCCTATGACAAAAGTTTGGTCCAATTGAACTGAAGTTTTAATTAGGGGGAAAAAAATTTACCCAATTTTACATTTTTGAGAACCCATTTTTCAACTTGACCTCACATTACTTTGACCTTTCAACATGACCTTTGACCTCATCAACATATGAGGGATCCCATTGTGCCCCTATGACAGAAGTTTGTTCCAATTGAAGTTAAACTTTTCAATTGAGGTCATTTTAAAAAAAAACTTTGTGACACACACAATCAGCACAAAACACACAAACATACATACACACGCACAACGGATTGCTAAGTGGTCCTGCCAGCTATAGCTGGCGGCCCACAAAAATTATACTAGGCTGGTCCTTTTAGGATTAGCAATACGACATGGGGTCAAAGACCGCTGGTTGGCGTTTGTACTATAAGGTCACAAAAAGTGAACCCTTTTGCCAACCATTCAAACTTGTCTTTTTTTCAGGCACAAGTTACTGGACAGTTTACTAGTATAATCGTGACAATTTCCCTTCAATATACAGCCTTGTTCGGGTTTTAAAGGTCCATGGCCCGGGGATTTCGCTATAGGGCCTCGTCCCCAGACCGGCCCAGATTTTACTGGAAGTGGTCAATTTTTGGTATTCAGAGAAAGCTACTATTTTTCTCATGTACCCTGTGAAATCTTAGAGCCAAAGGGAGTTTGGTTGGGAAGTTATAAGCGAAAATATAGGACATTTTGGTCGACCAATATAAATTACACAGTAGTCTATGGGGCTTATAAAATTACGTTTTTAGCTCTCGTATCAAAAAACGGATTGAAATATCGGCGCAAAAACTTTACAGATGGGGTTTTGGAGTGAAGGCCAGTCTATCAAGATGAAAAATTCATATGCTCAAATCGGGCCATCCCCCTTTAATTATCTTTATAGCACACAAAGAACCAAAACTAATATTTCAGTTGTGTGGCACTAGATAGAATTTCCCGGTCATTATGAGCATTTTTAAATGGAGGGGAACAGGGTTGCCTACATGGCTCCCAGCTTTTGGAGCATTACCATTAGTCAGTCAACCACATCGTCTTTTTATTTATTTTGAAAAATTTTGTTTTCCATGGCTCCTTTCCTTAAATTCATCCTAAGATAATTTTATGTTAAAATGTTTTTTTTAAATACTGGTTTCACTGAGTGAAACCAAATACATAACTAAAATGAAAATAAAGCTGTAATTTGTAGGTAACAACTACTGAAAATGTTAGAATTAAGTGAAACTGTACATTGACAATTGCCCAGATTCGCCAACAGTTTTTTATTCTTGGATGAGCAGTAACTTTATGGTCACTACTGCAGTCCTGCTGGAATTTACTATCCTGACAGCTATATTTTGACAGTTTGGCAAAAATGTCTTGTCATAGCAAGAAAGTTTTACTTCAACACATAAAACTATTTTGCCTCACATGTACAATTTCGCAGTCTGATTCCCCTGGGGTCCGATTAGCATCATCAGCAGATGGTGGTGCTGTGATAGTACTTCCTGGTCCAATGTAGGATATCATCCTAGTATGACGTCATTAAACTCAAGGATGACATCATATGATGTTAAGATGTAAGGAGATCATCCCAAAATAGGATCTAAGTACCATCACAGCACCACAATCTGCCGATGACGCTAGTCAAACTTGCGAAAACATTCCAAGTGAGACAGAATATTTGTAATGTTGAAAAAAAAATTTTTACTAGATTTATAAACCACCTACGTATGAAGTCCATTCTTATGACATAAAAGCAGTGGTCTAACACTCAAAAGTCAAACATGCATGGGGACCTTTATAGTGTGGTTGGTGTGTATCCCGTAGGATTTTTCATGCTTAAATTGATTTTGTTGCTGTTGGGTTTCAATCGAGCCTAAACTGTCAGAAAATTAGGGTTGTTGTCGAGTAGGATTTTTATTGTGACAATCGTCAATTTCAAGATCCAACGTCGACAAGGTGTCGCCAAAAAGTCTAAACGATTTTACGCCACTAGGAGTTCGCCATGGTCATGTTTGCATTGTACCGAAGCGAGTCACGCAAAGTGTACTTCTGTAAGCGCATGGGCCTATTGTAGTGAGTAATGGAACAAAATCAGCACCCTGAAAATCGCATGACCGCCAGCAAAATAAGCTTTTATTCCAAACCCTATTGTCTAAAAATGATATGACATGAGTTAACAGTGCAATCTTTACATTTTAACGTACAAAATAGGTAAGATTTTGAGCTGAAAATTAATACTGCGCCGTACCCTGTAACTTACGAAGTTACTCTTTTCTTCCGTCGCCTTTTGAATTATTCAGACTTCCGATTATGCCGAAAGGTCGGCTCGTTCACGAGTCAGGCGGGAGTCACGTGCGTCCTTACATATAAGTAAAAGGGATTTCCAAAGGTGGGTAGCGATATTTCGCGATTGCTCGGCCATTTCGAGTGAGTTCGGCTACGGCTCAGTAGGGATTTTCCTGTCCTTAGCACACATGCGCAGTGGTAACTGGGATTTGTTTTGCAAAAAATGATGGCGACGCCGAAGCACGAATTAAAAGATAGCTGAAAAAAATAATAGAAAAATTGGTGAGGAAATCGCTAAATATCGGCGATATTTAAGCTTATATAGGTAATTTATAACTAGATTTTATGCGACAATCCAGTACCATGATTGTCTGACAGCAAGAATAACATGCAGCGCCGACAATAGTGTCGGACAAAGCTTGCGAAACAACCCTACAGAAAATGATTGGGTGCAAATTTGGACTGATGCCCCCGTCTTCATGGGGGGAAAGTGGTACAGGGAAAAAATTAACTTCGAGTCAAATTGTGTTTAACACTTTAACCTGAACCCGTGCTGGGCACATCATGGGCCTCACCACCCAGGGAATTCGGGATAAAGATAAGCAATCACTGACCTCCGTCGGCAAACAGGGGGCACATGAGATGAAGCGGGTTGCATTTCTTGATAAAAAGCCTCGAGGCGAGACACTCTGGCTAGAAAATCTATGGCAGTCTGCGGTCAGAATTGCTATGTTTCACTAGTTTTGAGAAATGGTTCAAGTGGACTGGCCTAAACAATGGAACCAATGAAGTGAATCCGGTAGTGACGCAAAGTCCATGCAAAGTGTTAATGTACACTCCGTGTTCGTCTCCTCATAAGGATTTAAGAAAAAAGATATATTTGCCATAGGTTCCAACCTTTAGTTAAAAGCGGTTAAGCCTGTAAAGGTTCAAGGTCACCAATGGGGGGTAAAAACTCCGATTTGTTTTGAAAGTGGTGGTCAAATGATTCCTTTTGTCATAACTGAACAAAAAAAAAAATGCATTTTAACGTTTGGTGATATCACCATTGTAAGCTGGGAGTTAACCCGTTTAATTTCCTATCGTTTACAGGTCTGTACTTTCCTTGACGTTTAAACGTTTAAACCGTCATAACAAGTTAACGACTGCCGAAGGGTTTGGCGTCTCCAACGCAAATTCAATTCTTTGGCATAAATCGTTCGTATCGGGTTACCCGGCTGTGCATTCAATCTTTAGTATCATCTTGAAAACCATAAAATTGTGTTGTACTTACTAATGTTTGTTTATATAAATCCAAAATAAAGCATTGAATATCCCAAAGTCCACACGACGATCACTGCGGAAGCTGCCATTACCCGCTGTGCCATTTTACCTTTTTTTGTAATTCCCTCTTAATCTGAAGCAATAACCGCATAATTGGGGCCGTTTGTATGCGGTGATTATGCCGAAGTCAACCCACACACCGCAAAGACTTGGGTAAAAAAACGGGGGATTTTCTGTTTCCGTAAAAGGTCGGAAACCATTTTCTTCTAGAAAAGCATTGGAACTGTTAACTTTACTTGTTCACTGACGCGGGGTAATTTTGGTGAAAATTTGACTGCAACAATTAAAAATATATTCAAAAAAAATTAGTAGGTTGCTGACTTGTAAAACGTGTAGTGAATTTTCTAACGTTTAGTGACACTTACGTTCGTGTTAAACGTTAACGTCCCAGCACTACACCATTGCAATATTAAGGGAAAGGTTTTGGGATCCATAGACCATGTTAGACCCTTGCGACATTTGTATTAATTAGCCAAACCAAAGTCACAACACTGTAAAATAATACTTTTTTGGATACTGTGAGACAATACAAAACAACTTATCCCCAGTTTCAACAAATCTGAGCATTGGGTAAATTTTACCCAAGGAGGACCTTGAACCATTATGGGGCTCTTAGCGCTTTAACTAAAGGTCGGAACTAGGCAAAATCATCTATTACTTTTTCTAATCCTCATAAGGAGACAAAACATGTTCATGTACTGTTAAAACCACATTGAATCGATTTTAAATTTTCCCGTAGGAACATTTTCCCCGCTGAGGAAGGGGCAGCAGTCTTAGCACAAAAATCCTAGGTTGAGCCTGTATTTTTTCCTAAAACCGTATTATTAAAATTCTTACCTCATCTTTGTCTGTAGCATGGGGATGGAATTGGATCAAACTCCATATCACTGCGAATGACTGAAATTTTGTATTAGAGGCTAAATCAACACAATAATCTCAGGTCATTAAAACCCCACCATCTTATGGGAACTGCTCAGTGTTACATCACATTCCTATGACCCAGCATTCTATAACTGCTATGCATTACCAGCTTCACCCTGTCAAAACTTGCTTTAAAATCAGAAAATCGAAAAAAGTCATCAAAAATCGATTTTTCCCTTTATGTAACAAGTACAGGCAGACCAAAACATTACCCGCAAATGATAAGACCAGAACGCAACCCAACAAGACAAAATCCAAGATGTTAGTCATTACTGTCCGTACGGACACTTAATCAACACGTATTTGAATGGAGAAGCGTATCTTGGAACACTGCGTTTTCTGCCTTTCTGCCCATTTCTTCAGTTGGAAAAAGTAACTTATGGGAATCATCAGACTATATCCTTCACCTTCAAGTTATTCCTACAAATTTCAAATATGTTAGTTGACATCTTTATGATAAATCACTGATAGTGTCTTAACAATTTTGTGCTGTAAGCACTATCAACACAATAGGGACCAGCAGAAACGTAAGAAATTGTTGGAAGTGAACTTGAGGTTCAAGCTACTCTGATCCCTCGTGTTCCCCACCAATCATTGTTGAGTAGTCTCAACAATAGTTTATCCAATGACACTTTTCAACTTTCACCTGTGTCCAGTGGCTGAGGGAATGATATTCTCAAATCTAAAGCAGTAAAATCATTTTGTTGCAATTTTTTAAGATCACACCATAAATTTATTAGATTAGTGCAGTGTATATTATCCGTACCCCTATATTACGTATTATCCGTGATGATGACACCAACCAATAATCCAGGGTGTAGACTAAGTCATTGAGTTTCGATCATAAAGGACATCACCGGATAAGGAATGAATGACGCCCTCTAGAGTTTTCATGAGAAAAGGATGGAATTTGAATGGAAGCGTTTTGCATAATGAAGCCACTGCCTTCAAAGTTTACCTTTTGCTGGTTTAAAAAAATCCCACATTACATTATAAATTCGCCAAAAGTCGGTTTTATGTACATTTATAATACAGGCTTCAATGCAATTAAATTTCCATATTTGCAGCCTTTCCACACCCCAAGAACCCCAAGCCCAGTCCACATGGGGCGCGTGCAAGGATGTGGCGCTCTGTTATTTATCAACCTATATGTAGTGGCGTATTCTGGGTTTCTTGGGGTGGAAAGACCTCCTTTTTTTTTTGCATTTTTGTTTTCTGGGTGGCTGTAACCTAAATGATTACCAAACACCATCACACTTTTTTCATACCACCATACCATAATCGCTATATGGTAAATCATGCTAATCTACCAAGGGTTCAGTATCCTTGGTTAGAAACAACAGACGTATAAAAACAGCTGGACCATGCCGTCCTGGGTATCATAAATCATACTCAATCAGGGATGTATTTGCTCATACAATGGTGAATGAAAGCTTTAGACCCCGACCCGTTAACAGCAATGTTTTGGACACATGCTAGGCCTGGTATCTTGAAATAGGTCGTCCTGATTGTTACACTGGCAATTTTCTCTGTGAGAGTTTTAAATCTCTGGGCCATAACGACGATTCGCAGGAAGGATTCTCAGCAAAAATAAGTGACGTAGGATGTTTCACTGTTCTATTGAACTGCTCCATGGGAATTGTAATTTTAATATTAGCTCATAGTGTAGTTACCTGCTCATGATATAAATAGCACGGTCATGGGCCATTGTGTGGATTCCAGATTCTGCTTGGTGTGAAAGGACGTTTATATAATCCAAATATTAGCAGCATAAGCTATATAGGTATTTGGTATTGTTCTAACGGGCTGCCTCATGTAGCCATTTTTTACCTTTGAAGGACAAAAGGTCTATCTATAGACTTACAAGCTCCATGACCAAAGGGCAGCTATGCAACATCTTCCGTTTTCATATAAGTAATCAAATGGTCATTGAAATGGAGCAGCCTGAAGTTTCTCGCTTTATCATTTTTCTTGATACAAGTGTATTTGGGGATAAAAAGAACACTTGAGTAACTGATTAAAGTAGTTGTCAAACACCAATTCAAAACTTGATGGTGAAATAAAACTATTAGTTTAGAGGCCTCTTCTCTCCTTCGGGATGTCCTTTACTATCCGAAGGAGAGGGACTGATGAATTATTAACCAATTTGTGTAGCAATTTTCATTTGCTCAAATAAGTGCCAGTCAGCAAACTGGGTCATTTGACATTTTGTACGGTCAGTGGTTGTCACTCACTGCCCCACTACTACCAACAATGCAAACTCAAAGAACTGGAGCACTAAAAAAACATACTAATGCCTTAAACTTACATGTCTTGAGATGAAGCATGATAGAGAACGATTTCTGTAAACAAGCCGACCTGGGTAATAATAACACAAAAAGTAAGGTCTTCATTATTTACAAATATGGTGGGATAAATGGAATTTAATAGATAAGAACTAGAAGGCATTATAAACATATCTTAAAAACATGCAGACTGGTGAGTTAACAATCTCCACTGCCACATCACTTCAAATGGACACGTCCGTGTCAGCACACTCTATTTCATAGCAGGACAAGGCCACAATTTCATTTTAGTTGATATCGTAACCATGCTGTTTTCATTTAAAGAATGCCATGGGGCAAAACTAAAGGTGTGTTCTTGATTCTAGCCACATTCTGTTTTGTTGAGTTCCACTTTGAATATTCTTGAAAAAAGTTTATGCCCAATTTCAGTTGTTCCAGGTCATGCACTTTGGTGTTATGACAACTCTTGTATTACAATATCCCACAGATTATTTGCTGTGATTTTTCAGTTTCAGAGAGGTAAAATACAATTTTTGTGAAATTGCATAAACAATCAAATTTACTTAGAAATTTATAAAAATAAGTCAAATAGGCTGCATGTATACCAAGGCTTCAGGTCTGATGATACCTAAATCTACTGTTTTTCCTTGTATGCAGTGGGGGGCGGGGGGGGCAAAGCCAGTGGATAAATGCCCCTCTAGATAAGCTAAATAGTCAAAACCATCAAAGAAACTCTTAATGGCCAAATTTATGAGTTGCTCAGTTACAGGGTTTTGTAGAAATGTCCTCCTTTACCTCAGATAATTTGATGGATTTTACAGAGTGTAATAAAGGAAATTGGAGCCAGCCAATGCAGACATCTACTGGTACCTATATTAAAAATACATTCGGTCCTCGGACCGCTTTTGTCCCCTGCCGTCGGGCGGTTTGTGAATGATGGCCTCACATGACCTTTGACCATTGTATGTGACCCTTGACCTCCAAATGTGGGATTGCATGTAAACTCCCTAAACAAGTTTGGTTTCCCAGCCAATTGCACTTCAACTTTTCAAATAGGTCAATTTTACATTTTCAGCCTATTTTACACTTGACCTCACAAAGCCTTGAACCTTGGGTTTGTATGTGACCTTTACCTCATCAACAAATGGGGTTTGTCATGTTGCAGCCTGTGACCCAAATTTCCAGGTTTAAATCCAATTCAAAGTATGTGGATATTACCGGCACATGTACCCCTTTTTCACAAAGACAATCAACACCAACAGACCTCAACAACAACAGACATCACCAACAGACTACAGTGGACAAAGTGATCCTATGTTGGGGTCTTCTGCCTTATAAGCCGGCACCAAAAGAAAACTGAACTGTCTATAAGGAAGCAAAACATAACATAGTTAAGTAAAACTCAATTAGTTTCAGATGATACAATGATTGAATGTAAAGCTGGGTACGTAATTATGAACGATTTATGGTGCTAATATTGGCGATCATCTTAAATTTTAGCAATTGTACACGGTACAAGAATGAAATACGTGACCATGTAACGGACAGGAACTTTACCAACTTCTACTCACAGACTTACCTTGTTCACTTGAGTGACCACAGCAATCACCACCTCTCTTTGCATGGTCCTGTGAAACAATGGCTTATTTTGACTGGGTACATCACAAAGCCTCTACTTGGCTTTATCATACCAGCTGCTCCTATGTTGTCTATGGTAGTCACAGCTTCACAAAAAAACCATTAACCTAAAATTAGCAGACTAAATAGACATACTTTAGTCATCAATTTTTTTAAATCAAATATATTTGCACTACATAATTATGCAGCAACAACAAGGAACTAGGTGTTTGGATTACATGTATTTTTATTGTACTTTGGTTGTATACATTTCCTGCAAATAGCCAAAATTATTCATGTACCCATAAAAAAAGGCGGTTCTTGAACCACATGTCTTGCCCCTCATCACGACCAAGAAAATGTGTAACATATTTTCCACCTGTACCACTTCAGAATCCACCCACATAACGCTTTGACCCATCTGTGTACCAACCGCATATGGTCTTGTGTCCTGTGCTATACTGACCAAGTTTGATGATCAAGCATTTGATTTGTGGTCAGAAAAAGGAATTGAATTAGATTTTCAAAGAAAGCTCCTTTATTAATCGCTCACATGACCTCTCACGCCCAATTGGAGTACACCTCATAAGGGGCTTGCGTTCAGTGCTTATACTGACCAAGTTAAAAGATTGTAGCTTTGAAAAGTGGCAGAAAACGAAATGGAAAGGTTTTCAAAGAAAGAATTGCCCTTGTCAACATGATCTCTCACCCAAATTGGAGTACACCACAAGGAACCTTGGGCACAGTGGTTTTCAGAGTTTGGGCATAGAAATAAATACAAAACTTTAACCAACAATGTTTTCGGACATACAACATAACATACTACTACAGAAAAGGTGATTTCTTATGTTTTGTGAGCAAGGGGCAAAATAAGACAGAAATTATTCAATGAAAAAAAGAATTGCAAGGAATCCAAACAAAGGCTTCAAATTTTTATAGCCTTGTTGAGATACACTCTCCTTTTTGTGCCATTTTTAAAGTTGATGTTAACTGAGGCAGAAGGTAACCCATGTAAAGTGAACTGCATAAAATCGTACAGTCATCTGCTATAAGTGAGCAAATGATAATACATTCCCTTACTTGAGAACAATTGATGTTTCACTTGGTTAATGTCCTACCATATGCATGTTTAACTTGATAACAAATATCACAACATCTTTAAACAAAATCTTTAACTTCCATGGCAGTGGGATGATTGCATGCCCTTCCTTGGGAGGAGCACACTGGTGTCCAAATGATGTGGGTAGTAACATGGTGGGCTTTGTACAATATGCCTACTTTGTCACAAATAACCTCATTGCCACCTCAAATTTAACACCCACTTAACTTTCCCTGTGGCAGGACCTTCCACTTCTGTGAAACCGCTTCTTTTACTGTGTTGAGAAGATTGGGTCCAAAATATCTTGGCTGAAGTAAAATCTCATGCTCCAATGATACTATTGAAAGAGAAAGTCAATCAAAAGGTTGTAAAAAGTTATCAACATATCTGCGATCTTGACATCAGGAGATTGGAAAGGGCTTATGCCCAATCCTACCAAGGAAGCCCAAGGCAAAATTCCTTAAAACCCAAGAATGTACGTCATCAATCCGCTGTTCAAGTCTGGTCAACTTGATGGCAGTGCTTACCTTGGGCACCACATGATGCAGTGCTTTGGACATCAGATTTTTGAAATTGTTCAAGCCTAAAATATAATACTCGTTAGGTACTCCATTTCCCCAACCACCTCTGGCAGGGACATCACGCAAGATTGTTTTTTGATGGTCCTTACCAAACCTCTCTGTTGGCTTAAGCGACCGAGTTTTTAACACAAACGCTCACAAAGAAGCAGATCTTGACGTCTACCTAAAAGTAGACATAACTAACTGCATGGAGGTAAGAGAAATGGACTACTGCTGGCATAGACTTAAACAGAATAAAGTGCAACCTCAAAGATGGGAAACAAAAACAGTTTTGAAAAAACTGTACAATTAAATAGATGGAGGCAGCTCAGCGCCACAGACAGATATTACAGCACAGTGCCCTATGGGACCGTGGGGAACAAGCTATTGCTCATAACACAAACGCAAGATCGTGATAAACTCAAACTTTGTGAATAAACTTTTCTTCAAGGATATTCCTAGTGAACCATGAGGAAAACAGAAGGTGCTGGAATCACGAAATGCCACCTTTAAGGCTGACCACTCAGAGATTTTAAATATAATTGTTTTGTGTTTTAGTAAATTAAAAATAGTCATCAGATCTAAAGCTTTAGTCACCTAAATTGCTAATTCCACAGTTGAGATGGATCGGATATTCGTTTAACAGTCCTTGGATACGGCGTAGGGATCGAAATTCTATGACATCTTGTCATTTTCTAAATGAGGACTTAGCATTTGCGCTTAGTTTATTTCACACAGTGACTAGTATAAATGGACAAACATTATGTATATATGCAAAAAACTTGATATCTGTTTGAAAATGGTCGCGCCCTCATCGGAAATCTGAGTCAAGCCTTTAAGGGGGTCACAGTAAAAATGGTCTGCCTACTGAAACACTGCTTTGGTGGCGCTCTTTTGTATCCTTCATATCTTTGCCCCTTCCTTTCCTAGTTCAAATGAAATATTATATGAAAGAAGAATGTTGAACTTCATGGTCTTCAAATTATTCTTTTGATTTAAAACCAGATGGCAATGTTATTTTTTTTTCCAATTAGATTTGAAAATTACAACCAAACACCCCATTTTTTTCTAAACCTCTCTGAACATTGGCACTTTCCACGGCGAGGGGTATTTTGTACTGTGCTCCCCATTGGCTTATTTAAGAAACATGAGGACATTTCCAGAAAGAAGCACCAGTTGTTTTGCATAGTTGGAATGCCTACCAATGTGGTTCGATCACATCTGAAGTGAATAAGCCGAGTACGGAACTCCGTCTTTATTATAGATGATGTAGTAGTTTCTGTCGTGCCGACAGAAAGCTCAAAGCATGGTTTTCTATGGGGAACGTATACGATAGCAGGCATGTTTAAAACAGGTTTGGGCGGTTTTCTTATTGGCACCGTGTTTGTCCAATAATTCACTCTCGAAATTTTCTCGGTAGGTGGTCTACAACTCGATCCAGTGAAATTTGATAAGAACAATTTGTATCCTAAAAAAATCTCCTCCCGTCACTTAAGATTTTTATTTCTTTTTTTTTTCCTTTAAATTTTCTGTTCACCTGCAAGAATCACCCCGGCATGGATTTGCTTTGTAAGTATTTATAGATGAGGTGACATGCAATGTCAACGCCGGGCAACGAACAAAGCACTGACCGGCAGTTCTCACAATGAGCACCTGCATGGCTTGTGCTTTTAATTTGTGCTAATATGCAGGAGCGTGATACGGCCTATTGAATGCTGTAACTGTGTGGGCATATTCTTCGCACCTCTTGTCAGTAGACCAGGTGCTAACTTTGTGTTTGTAAACATTGAGTCACCTCATCTATATCTGTGGGCAAAAATGTTACCCATTATAAGGGCCTAAACTTAACTGCATAGCATATCCCTGTCAATTTTCATGACGACTTGGATAAAATGGTTCCTTGAAGTTGGTAGCATCCGAAGGTAATGATGACCTCTAGTGACTTGGGCGGCTGAAACTCCTTGACCTTTGTCCACATTCACTCTGCACTGGTCAAAATGTTAACCTAAACATAAATTTCCTTGTGTTTCACATGTCAATCAATTTCATGACACAAGAACAAATGGCCGTTTGGGTAGCTGTCCCCCATGATGTTTGTGACCTAATGTGACCCTTGGTGACCTCATGTGACCTTGCTCCCTTGCAAAACGAGATTGCAGACTGCAATGTTTCGGCGAATTCTGTGATTTACTAAATTTAGTTATTTGTTTCAACACAATCAAAAATGTTTCAAGAATCGTTTGAATGAGACTATCTAGTCTTAGAAAATGAATGGATTTGACAACTGTAAGGGGAGAATATCTTAAAGGCAATAATGGCACATTTTTTAAGATGCTTCCCAATTTTCAAAATTTGATATTTGGCACATTTCGTTGGTGATTGCTATACTGCGAACGAGAGGCTAAAAAATGCGTAGATTAATCATAAATAAGCGATTTTGGATCCAGATTGGACTTTAACGGCAGAGCTGGAAATGCACGTTTATGTCCGTCCATGATTAAATAGTGCCACCCCGACCCCAACACTCTGAGAGAATAACCTCTACTTGAGGTTCCTGCCCCCAAGAACAAAACTAATCTTTGAGCGTAGACACATACAATGGCGCTATTTTCGGCTATTTCACACATTGGGAAGGCCATTTCCAGCACCGTTGACTTATTATCGGCTCCCGATAATAATTATTCTATTACAAAACTTCCTTCGTTTGGGAGACACGCAGACCATTTTCGAGCTTAACATTCACAGGTATGGTTTCACTAGCCAGTTACCAATGCAACCAATGTAAAATCTCAAATTTTTGAAAAATTGGGGAAGCTCTTAATAAAATGTGCTAATATTGCTTAAGCTAAAAGCGTCTACTAATTAGAAATAGTATATGATTGGTTCCTTTTAATTCTCTTAATTGAGTGATTTCCATCCTTTCTATGTGGATTTATGGTATTACTTCCCCGCCCTATTTCAAAAAAAACTTGCTTCGTCAAAACGTCAATTTACAAACTTAAGAGGGCTTACTACACATCCTTCAAGCTATGAAATGAACATCTTAAACATCATTGGATTCCTTTTTCAACACTCTTTCCTTCTCATTGATCCAACCAAACTTTGTTTGGCTTTTTTTAAAAATAAAATTTGCTCCGGACTCACGATGGGACCGACAAATTCGCGCCGATGTGGCTAATTCGCAGCTAGGGGAGACAAATCGCCGTATTGGCTATTCGCACTATTAGGGGAATTCCCCCATTTTGTTTTGAGGTTGGTACTCTCATACTATTAAAGGTGGGTCGTTCCTGAATTAAGTGTATCGTGTTGTCTACTTGATACTAGAGCCTGACACTCATACACTTACTATCAACTATCGTGGGAAAAGAACTTGTGGTTTTGATAATAGAAGCGATAATGCACATTGCAAGGCCCTATTCACTACTGTGCTAAAATCGTTGTGGTTAACCATTAAAACGGCAGTTGTTTGTTTATAAATGTTAATGACCTGAGAAAAAGTGGCCGTTCATCTGATAATCAAATTTATACTACTTCCGGGTTAAATCGGGGTCCCGTAGGCCGATCGACCGACAAGCACCAGGCTTTAAGTGCAAACACTCAGGATGAATTCATATTTTGCCAGCCACATCCTTGAACATGCCGTTCATTCGTTGAGCCCTCCATCCATTAAGCTGTGACTTCGTCAGTGTATATCTTTCACATTCTGGTATGTTATAATTAATCTACTGCCTTGAATGTGTGTGCAGCAGGATCGACTGGCTCGAATCACAAAATGCGTCATGCTGGTGCACATATTACATACAGACTTACGTTCCTCTCTGTTTGCAGTTTGCATTGTCTTGGTATGTCTGTGGATGTTTTATAATGCATTTTGAATGAAGATCTGGTTTGATAATTCATGGTCAAAATCTGAATTTATCACAAGTAACTACTTCGGGCCATTTCATATCCCACAATCCCACCGCCATTTATGTAATAATGAAACCGGTAATCTCAGGGATCTGACATCAGTGAAATGTGTCCGTTTTGCTGTCCGATCACGGTTTCTCTCCCATTGTACAGAACAATTAACTCGGACCTAAGTCCAGCGCATCAACTCGGCAACTGGGAAAATGCAGTGCTGACATTATTCCCAGCACCGTCTTTCGCCAGCACCGCCGTCTCAAATCCATTCAGATCAGAATGCTTTTTATTACCTAACATCAAAGCATTCAATAAGAAAAGAGCTTCGCCTCTATGATGAAATTCAGAGCTAAGAAACATACATATGCCTTATTTAAAAAATACATTGGTGTCCTCGGACCGCGTTTGTCGCCTGTCGCGGTTTGTTGACTGATAAGGCCTCACATGACCTTAACCACTTGATAATGTGACCTTGACCTCATAAAACAATGAGGTTTGCATGTATAGGCCATGAAAGTCAATGTTTGTTCCCGTAACATTTTTTGCAAATTATCAATGAGTCAACTATTTCATTCTCTTCATTATTTTATTTTGAGAACCCGCATTTCATCACCAACCTACAACAAGCATGCTCTAATAGCTACATATTGTGTCAAAACCACTACCCTACATTAAAAATGATTTTGCAACTGTTCTTGCTTTAAAAAATCTACAAATAAAATCGCATTCACAAGATGTGGATCACAAAAGAAGCTTGATATTGTTCTTTAAAAGTACAAAATAATGAACTTTTTAGGGATTTTCAGCATCTCACGCGGGCAGAAAATCATAACGCGGGCGGTTAAACGGGAACCTAACTTTCCACATCTCCTTGTTGTTAGCCCCTCTGTCAACAACTTTGAGATTTTGGGGCATTCGATTCAACAGAACCCACATAAGCTTAACGTTGTGACCATGGGTGACAGGAGAAAGCCACAAATTAAGAAAGTTCTACAAACAAAAATGCTCCACTTACCGATATCACAAGGATTAATAACGGCTTGTTTACCAAGTTTCTACTCATTATGAACGATCCCTTACTGCCAACGAAAAAATTGGCGAAATTTTTAATCCCTGTGTCAGATATTCCCCATCGTTTCACGTCTTGTTACCAAATGGGGCGATATCACTGTTCGCGGAATGTCCCGATATTAGTCACATGATTGAATCTCTTCCCAAAACGCAATACAGTGTGTGTGCTGTGTGTAACACAATAAGCGTGCGGCCCGGTACGGCAGAGAGACTCGTTTCTGGTCTTCGACGTCATATCCTAGTTCTCTAACATAACTCCACATTATGTCTTTAACATGTTGTCATAACGGATTGGGAGTTCTGCAATCACATACGAATACTTTCCCCTGTCACCTACCTCAACTATCGTCGATCTCAAATCCCTCCAAAAGAGCGAACAATCCCGTCTTTCACTACAATCACAAGTTGAAACCATATACAATGCGATGACAATGGGAAAAAACTCAAGGAAATATAAAAACTCCAAATTTTGCCAACAATTGCGACTACAATCACTTCATCAGCAGCGTTACAATGCATGAGGGAAGCAATATCGACAAGGCACCAGAGGGTCATGCAATAGGTCACACGGTTCAACACGTGTTCGTTGTTTATCAACAAGTAGTATTTTCTCCTGTTTTCCTCGCGTAGCCACCTGAAGTCCCTAACCCTCGGTCGCACTAACAACATGACGGCTCCAAGTGAATAGCAGCACTTGTAACCGCCGTGCGTATAGTAGAGGCTCAGTGATTCAGTTGGGTCAGGTACCGTACGTACCTTCGGATCAAAGGTTACATTTATTCAGGCCGGTTTCAAGCCAGTCGTGGCACAGCACGGTTTGTTTCCTTCCCGATAAATTAGTTAATTTCTACTTGTTTTTCAAGAAATTTGAGTATTAACTCTCTGAAAAGGTAATATATTTATAAGGAACATATATATCAACTCGATTCTGAATTGCTTGTGATATTTTTGGCGGTGGCTGCATTGTGAAAAGTTGGCTCTGTGAATTGGCCTGTAAACACAGGCTAACGGTAAAATGTATTACGTAGTATTTGGCAGAACTCCACATCCGTTAATGTAGTGATCGGACAAATGTCACGGGTGGTGCGCCCGGGAATACATAACACCGGCAATGGAATATCGCACACCCCCAATTGGCTATTGAATTTTGCTTAGACAGGAATAACAGGCAATTACAATGGGACCGACAATGAGTAATTTCTTGACACAATGTCTCACAATGTGAGAGATCACGCGACGATGATTACCGTAATCATTGCACTCATTCTCGAAGTTTTCTCTTCTGTACGCGTATCGTGTTTATTAAAGCTATATCGTGTTATTTCATCACGTGTTTGTGTCAAAAGTGCCCGACTTTGGTTACTTTTGGGTTGAGACATTTGCACTCGCTCTCGTCTGTCCCGATACTGTGCACACGTTGCTATAGACGATTTTGAAGTGCTAAGGCCACCGTGAGGCTTTTTCCTTTCCCCAAAAGCACAAATTTTATACAGTCCTGCACTGTAAAATCGTATACGTATGTAAATTACAATAATAAAAATATCGCCACGTCGGCTATCGACTTCGAGGCACATGGCAGGGACATGCCATCCTGACAGTATTTAACGCTGGTTCTCCCCCATTTTAATAAGTTCCTTTGTACTCGCGTTTGAAAATAATAAATGCTTCCATTATTGAACACGTAACCGCAGCGGCTTCAATAGTTTATGTGTCGACTCCCGAGGGACTGGGACTAGCTACATAGAATATTCCGGATAGGTAGCCAGGGGTTGTTTGACACTTAAAGACTTGTTATCATGGAGTCTGGACAAATTTAACAAGCGGTTTATTTATAATGCTATTTTTTCATAAACTTATTATTATATTATATTATCTTAATTAGATTCTCTCATCTCTCATATAATATCTTATATAATATATATAATATATATTATATATATAGATATCTATTTAATAATCTACTAATATACTTTATATATCACTATATATCTACTACATTGATAATATCTAATAACCTTATAGATATATATATATATAATATATCTTCTATATATAATATATTAAAAAGCTGTGATCGTGCTTTTTTCCTATTGCGGGGCCTCGCCTTTGGAATGATTACACCTTACCTACCAACATCCGTGGTCTTGATAGTTTATCTGCCTTTAAAGTCTTCTTAAGTCACCTCTTTTTTACTCTTAGTATTTCTTTCTTCTTTTTTTCTTGCCTTTTTTCCCTGTCAGTGCCTTGCATACTTTGGTAAGGCGCCTTTATAAGTCCTTATTATTATATATAATATCTATATATATCTTATAATTATATATATATACTATATAATATATAATATAATTATATATATATATATTTATATATTTTGCACCTGTTTGTTTTCCCATAACCTTCCAAACGGGCTCGGTAGGTGGTCTACTTCCGATCCAGTGAAATTTTGAAAAAAATCTCCTCCTGTCACTTTATCGGAAGTACATAGGTCACAACGCATCTGTTTTTGGGAATTCCCCAACGTCGCCGTTCTGAAATAATGCTGAACATATAATGAATAAGTGATTTTGCCAATTCTTCTTCGTAATATTCTAATTTAAACCTCGCTTTTGGGTGCCGTTTGATTAACTCCAAACAATTGAAAAGCGTCATTTGTACAATAAACGGCCCCAAGCAGCGAACGAGGATTCGAATGAAAAGGTGCAATCAA
>JAMKCH010028006.1:0-18777 GCA_023653785.1 Ophioderma brevispina | reverse complement strand
TAAATTGATCCTTATACTTGAAATATATGTTAAATTATGCGTATTCATTTACTTTTGTAAATTAATTAAGTACTGGGCGTAATATTGAGTGAAAAAAGGTCGTAACTACATTTTTTGATATGTTTTTAAGGTTTTTTGTGCCGAAATTAGCATAAATTAGCATAAATTTGGTAAAAAATGAAATTGTTCTTTTCACAAAATATTTTGGGAATTTTTTTACTTATACACCTTTTTAAAAACCATCGCTATACAAGAAATAAAATGTCGTATCTAAATACTAGTTTTCCTGTGTCGTGCAACAAAGTCGTATCTACCAGTTACGACTTTGTTGCACTCAACAGAAATTAAATTTTGAGTGCAACAAAGTCGTATCTACACCAAAATAAGCCTATTTAGCTGAATAACTCTGCAATAAATTGAGACTGTCACCTGAAATGTATATCAAATTAAGCGTAATGATCTACTTTTTCCTATTATACAAATAACTCAATTTCGCCAAAAATGTCAGTTACGACTTTGTTGCACTCACATGACGAACTAGGCCTATCAGCAAGATTTGCTTGCTCTTAGAAGCTGAGGGCTGTGAAAAATCTAGTGGCTTGACAGGTACAGCAAACCAAGCAGAAAAGGTGTCTTCAAAACATGTTTCTGAAAAGATACCATCACTTGCAGAGGTTGACACCAAGCTAACACAGTCAACATCAGAGACTCGTACCAGAAAGGGACGAGTTGTTAAACCTCGAAAACGGCTCGAGTATTAAGCCAAAGCATTGAAGTTTGACGGAAGATACAAGGAAAGTAAAACCTAGGAAACATGACACTACCTCGTACTTGTAGGTTAAGTGACTACACACTGCAGAGTTCCAGGGCGAGCCAAGGCGCCACAAAACCTTCTGGGCTGACACACGTCTAGTCCGTGGGAAGGAAATGTCCCAAAAATGTGTAGTCATTGCCTATTCAGTTCGAGGTAAAAATTTAAGAAGACTACATTATTAACTAATCAGAAAGCAGAAGACGGCTGAAATGTAGGAGTGAGAATGGAACAAATTCAAGATTAATGGTTAGAGATTGCAGCCAGCATACTGTTCTACGTCCATGAGAATGACACCCATGATCATCAATGTTCGTCGGCAGACAGAAGTGGAGCAGCAAGATATCCCAGTTAAGCCAGTGACAAATGTACTTGACCAACCCATGCTGTGTAAAGATGTGACACAATGAACACTGGGCTAGTGCTTGCATGACTACTAAAAACCACTTTACCCTGGCCAGTAACACTGAAATTACATGTATTAATTCAAAGGTTCGCAAATGCATACATGTATGTTCTGGATGGATGAACATGGGAAGCAACCTGCTTGTAAGCTCTCCTTCCCACACTTGTAACAAATAAATACATTTAACACCATCCATAACAAATAGGATACATGTACATGTGGCATGTATGGTTGTGGTTGGACACACAGGGATGTACCTGCTGGCAGCTCTGCACCCTATACCTTTAACATGCATTTACACTACTATAGTGACGTCTGAAGTGTGAACTGGTTCCAAAGTATCAGAACTGCTACATATATTTGATGGACATTGAACTTTTAAGTTTCAATGAAAATTTAAGGATTTGCTTGCTTAATATAGACAATTTAAGATAACCTCTAGTGGGCAAGCTTGTTAAGTATTAGTCCCATATTAAGTATTTGTGTGTCCTTAAATCACATGATGTAGCGCTTTTAATTTACGAAGTTTCCACCAATTGATGCAAGCACCTTTTGGCAGTCACAGTTAGTAGTAGTATTTTGATATTGACACGATTGAGAATTGTGCTCTTTAATTTATAAATAAGAGTGACAATATTAAAAGAGTAGTAGTAATTCCATTCATAAAAAACCTTGCCGCGCACCAGTATGATTATTCTGAGCCAGTCCATGAGCACCGGTGGATGGGCCGATATTTTTATAGCCAATCAGAGCATCGCCCACGCGTGAAACCACATCTGTATTACTTGTTCATCATGAGGTTTCATCATCTCGTCCATTAGTATCCGACCTTAACAGTTACCCTACAATCATACTGTACAATTAACCAAGCTGTCAACTGTATGTGACGTAGTTTTATAATAAATTTATAATGGTGAGCCATATCGTCTCCCACATCACATACTGTCTTAATCTGACATTGTTTGACTTTTTGAGATAATTTGGCATATGTACTTATAATGTCATGGTCTATACGCACAAAGTTACAATCTTGACAGTGACTTAATTTAGTGAGATATTAATTGAGAAGTTTTGATCAAAGCTCAAAATTGCATATCGCGATTTCACATACTGTCTATGTTTCATTTACACGTAATTTCAATAGTGTATAATTAACGTTGTTCGTTAACAAGCTGTTTACGTTTTTCACATACCTATCTTTGTGCGTCGTATCTGTCTCGTGTGTAAACATGACGTGTTTTCACATACAGATCTATCTTGACGCTTGAAATATAACGGGGACATTAGCGTCGTATGTAAAATACGACTTTTCGTCGTTTCAACATACAGACTTATGAACGTTGTAGCTAATCTCAGGAATACAATTGCACTTTCAAAACTCAGTCAAGGTCAACTAACCTTAGAATGTTTTCTTCATATGCAAAACAGGTTAATTCCATGTACAAACAATGAAATCTCCCGTTAGAATTTCAATGGCGTTTCTCGAAAAAGGCATTTCGTCAGATAACAGTATGTGAGTGGGCGACGATATTATGACCGAGTTCGTGTGTCGTTTTCACCGGAAGACGCATAGGGTGCTGTCCCCTATACCTTACCCAGGCCAACCGGTCAATAGACGAGGGTCGCGGAACCGGCGTCCAGCTACAAATTGGTGTCATAAGTGGGATTTCTTAATTGTGGGAGCGACACTTGTAATTTGGTGAAGAAACGATTACAATGCCCGGAGGTCGTCAGAGGGTGACACTAGATTGACGATATGGAGCTGGAGAGAAGAGGACGACCATGATCGGTCAAGCTATATATGTATTGGGACACAGGTGGAGTTGAGAGGGGTACCGATGCCGCTGGCGCGAACAGAGGAGGAACGGTGATGTGAATAAGTTAGGAAAAGCAGAAGGAGATGAGAGATGACCACTCAAGGAGCAGTAGTGTGAGCGATGGAGATATGAGATTTTTGAGGAAGATTATGCATATCCCTGGGAGGTCAGAGGATGAACTTACGGTGGTGAATCAGTGAAAGGAGAATAATTGCACGAGGTATACATGGTGGTGAGTTTTGACTGATGTTCGACCACAAAGCGATAGAGTTCGACTACCAAAGATTGTATTAGGATATGAACATGAATTGCGAGGGGAGAGCCAAAGTCGTTTTTAGACCCAAGGAGTACACCCGTAGTGGAGGAGGACCGATGGGAGAGAGTGATGGAGATACGATTGATGAGAAGAGAGTGAAGAGCTGTATCCGAGGGAATGCAGAGACGCTTGGGGAAAGGAAGCTGGAGAACTTGATCGAGATTGGGAGGAAGGAAACAGAAGATGGAATGCGCCCATCGCGAAAGTGTAGACGGATGGAAGATGCAAGACCAAAAGATTGGGGACGAGGGCAGCTCAAGGCGAGTGAACCCCGGCGTATTGATATGATTAGACAGTGGGAAAGAGATTGAACGTTTTTCCGAGGGATGGCACGTCAACTAGAACAGGAGAGGCAGAAGGCGAAAAGGGAAGAGAAACGCCGAAGGATGGTTGAGCGTCGCCTGAGATAAATGGAGGAACGGTTGCAGGGACAATTTGAAAGTATGCAAAAGGAGGCGAAGGAGAAAAGTAGACAGTTTAGAATGGATGAGGCTGATCTGCTGGAGAGAGAGCTGCGGGTGAGCGAACGTGCAAGGCCGTCATCAGAGAGAAGAAGAGAACAGCGAACAACCTATAAAGTACCGCAGTGTGATTTATCGTAGGTTGACGTGTCTCCAAACTCGAATGCAAGGGAGGCTCAAAGATACCCAGGGTGCGGAGTATTGAAGTTGGACCACGAGAGCCAGCAGAAAGGGAAGGGGTAAATCGAGGGAAGATGGCAGCTAAACAGGAGGGAACGGTGGAGCAACAGAGATCGCCCAGGCATATCAAACGAAGAAGATCGCGATATCCTAGCATGGTTGATAAGGAGAAGAGGACTGCAGAGGCGATCGGAGCTAGCCGGAGAGGGAGCGTCAACTGATTATTAAAGAAAGTGAGGCAAGAGCCCGTGAAGCCGAGGGCCGTGAAAAAGCAATGTTCCACATTACGAAGTTGAGGGCTATGTATGGGATGAGGGGGATAGATCACGACCAGCAGGGTAGTGGGCACCCAGCTGCAGGAGGGAGTATTTGCAAAGTTGAGAGGACTGAGGTTCAGTCTCTTTTTACCACGCCTTGGAAGTGGGGTCACCGGACAGCCCAGTATTGTTGCCGCGCGATGGATGCGGGGAGACTTGGTTTGTGGACTTCCACAGTTAGGAATGGGGGACAGTGTTGACGGCCAGGGCCGAACGTCGCTTCCACATATCACGCCACCCGGCGGCGCGATATAGACCACCCCACTTGATAGGGAGAAGGCTAGGGATGACCAGCGTGATGATCATACACTTAGTTATGGCTCCGAATGGCGACTGATTTTACTGATTCAGCGGAGCCACCTCCACTGAAGCGAGCAACACGCGGGTGAGAAGCGCCAGGAATTAGAGCAGAGATATGCCTCCAAGCCTAAGAATGGGGAAGGCTTTGAACTACGATGGGAAACCCCCTGAGGACTCCTTGTGCTTTTTGAGCTGCGAGATACAATAATTGACTGATGAGAGCGACATACAGCTATTTACCCTGTCAGGGGGATGACTTATCTGCCCTGACTATTAATGATGTTTCCCTAAGGAGATGACGTACGAAGAATTGATGGGGTGATGACAAAGAATTTGGACCAGGGCGTGTGCCGAGAATTACTTTCATGAGTTACAACAGAGAGAGCAAAGGCAGGGTGAGAGTCTCAGATCCTTGGGTTGGAAATCAGGAGATTACTCAATTGGCCTTTCCAGGGACTGAAAAGAAAGGACAGGATAGGTTGGCAATATCGACTTTAATGATGCTATACCTATCCAGTTATTCGAAGATCTTTTCCAGGCGAGGCCTGGCACTTTAAAGAGCCATCAGGCAGGCTCAGGCGATAGTAAAATCGTTCCACTGTGTGAGAAGTCGAGAGTAGGATTAGACTGGTCCACACGAGATTGGTTGAGTCCTCAGTCCAAACCGACAGCGGATTTCGCCAAGTTAGAGCCAAAGATGGATGCACGGAAAGCTAAGGATAAGAACAAAAAAGGCATGTGTTGAGGAGCTGAACAGATCTGTAAGAGAGGTGTCGAGGTCGGCCAACGAACGAAAGGCCCAAGGGCGGCATCGCTAACGGGTATCGATACAGACAGTGGAACGTACAGAGCGTGGAAATATCCCCCGCAGAGCGCCCACCGCCCCCACCTGCCCCCCTTATGCTTTGCTTGTCAGAAGCCTGGACCCTTCGCCCGAGAATGTAGCGAGACGGTACCGCCCAGAGAGGTGCCTGTGTTTTTCCGTTGCGCGGAGTTGGGTCACACTACAAATAATTGCCGTTACGTGATGTGGTGTCCGCAGATGTTCGACAGAAAGGCACCGTTCCTACATTGCAATATGTCGGGAAACGAGATCGGGCCAACACAAGGGGCCATGGGAGGGTCGGCGGCAAGCAGAGGCCCGCGTCAGTTTTAAACCAAGAATGCATTGGGTGTCGGGGGATGGGAACGCAAGGGTACAGAGGGCATAAAGGTGCAAATGTTCGAGCAGTAGGAGATTACGAAAGGGTGGAGATTGGAGGTTGTCGACTGAGAAGGGCCTGCGAGAAACGGCAGGAGGGGTTGGAGACGCGTCAGGAAAGTGGACGCCGAAGCAGATGGATCAAACGGAGGCTGGCTTGGTGCATCTTTTGGATGTTTGAGGTGGTGACGAAGGTCAGAGGGATGTGATTAGTTTCTCAAAGCGGACATTATGTACCGGTGTTGTGCATGTGTTGTATGCTTCATTTTCTGCTAGACACTGGGACTTCAAATTCGCTTGTGCCGAGGGAGTTGTACCAATGATTTCCGGATTATAAACTACCTAGGCTTCGTTTTTCTAATACACGGCTCATCCAGGCCGCGGTGCGACAAGTGAGACGTGGGGCATAGCAATCCTGGAGATATGCGTGGGAAATGGCTGCCATGACTGAATGTGATTGTCGCAGACTTGAGAAGGGATGTTGGGGATGGATTTCCTGAAACAAACTGGGGCGATAATCGATATTTGTCAACAGCAGCTCCACGTTGGAGGTGACAAAGTACGATGTCATTCCACGCATGCGCTAACTCCCCACACTCAAGGATGTGGCTGTAGAGGATATAGTGGCGCCGGCCGCGCATCAAGTAAGTTGTAGTATATCTGCGGATATTTGCTCCAGACAGGGGGAGTGTGGTAGAGTTCCTAGGTCATTCATTCGTACGCGATAGTTGGGAGAGGGAGCTTCCCAAATATCGGAATCGTGCGAAGGTCGAGAGCGGCTGGGGTAGTAGAGCCGTTATGTTGGTCTCACTTTATGATAGGCGGACTATGGTGGCAAGAGTCTGTGAATGTTAAAGACGTGTGCCAGTTACATTCTCATGTGTGGACTTTTCTCGAGAGGTGAAACAAGGCGCTACCTTGGCAAGTTTGGTGCTGGGCGGAGAAATGAGTGTGCGAGATAGGATGTTGGGGGCTAGATCCATGGTGAACGGCGGAGGTGCCTGAACATCTGAAGGAGCGGTTATAGCCGAAGACCACCACTTGGGAGAGAGAGAGAGAAAAAATGGTCGGCTTTTCTTAGCGAACTATCAGGATGTTGCTCTACGGGGAGGTTGACCTTGGTAGGACGCCGAAGGTGAAGCACAGTATTGATACTGGGCACGTGGCCGGCCTATTCGGCAGCATTGAGGAGGTCATCCCGCGGCGCGTGAGGGTGGAGCGCAAGTGAACGAGTTTTGGAGAAAGTGGCTCCTACAGCCTTCAGATAGTGCTCGGTCTAGCCCAGTGGTGGTAGTAGCAAAGAAGGATGGATCTAAGCGCCTTTGTTGGACCTATCGAATGTGAATGAGGTCACGGTGAAGGCGCGTATCCTTTGCGGCGAATCGATGATTCGTTGGATGCGTTAGGGGCGCAAAGTACTTTACTCTCGATTTGGCCTCGGCTACGGGCAGCGATATAAGTCTGCCGTTCTCCACACCAGCGGACTGGATGCTTGGAACGTCCTACCTTTGGCCTTGCAATGCGCCCTCAACCTTTTTAAAGATTGATGGATAGAGTGTTGGCTGGATTGAGAAGGAAGACGCTTCCTTGTTTTACTTTAGACGACTGATGTGTTTTCGGGTAGGCACCGGTGTGGAGTCCGTCATCCGGTTAGAGGGGTTTTGCCTAGTTCCGAGTAGCCGGGTTGAAACTCAAGCCCTCAAAGTGTCACCTATTTCAAAATGAGGTGACCGTATTTGGGCCACGTAGTATCTGAAAGGGGATTCAACGGATCCGTCCAGATAAAGCAGTTCGTGATTGGCCGACGCCAAAGTCGCCCACGCAGGTGCGTATTTTCTTGGGACTGGCGCGTACATCGTCGGTTTATCCGTGGATTTGTTGATATCGGCCTCTCCATCGCTTACAGAGAAGAGTGGTGTTGAATGACGACGATGTGACGATGCGTTCAACACTTGAAATATTGCTGATCATTGCTCCATTTTGGCTTACCGCGGCGCAGAGGGCCAATTCAATCTTGGACACTGACGCCAGCATTTGCAATAGGGGGCGTACTGTCACAAGAGCAGATGGCGAGGAGAGGGGTTAGTAATCTTAGGCTAGCACGTCATTGTCCCGGCCAGAGCGAAACTACTGTGTTACGAGAAGATAGCTCCTTGCTGTGGTTGTTATTCCTCAAAAGTATCGCATTACCTTGGAGGAAGCAGGGGGAAAGTGAGGACAGACACGGTCTCTAAGGTGGTTGTGCATCTTCAAAATCTCCCGAGGGTCCAGCGGGCGAGATGGTCTTGAGGTGCTGGTCCATTTCAACATCGATTTGGAGTACAGACCGGGAAGACTTCATTCTGAGGCGCAGACGGGCTGTCAAGATACCCTGTAGACAGTGTGGGCGGATGGGCTCAGAATGTCCAAAACGAGGAGGCCGAGCAAGGAGTAAATAAATGAAATCCGATGACGTGTGAGTATCGGGTTGCCAAACGCACGGGCTGGAATGATGGACAGGGGAGGTTCTTAGAACGTCCCTGGTTTGAAGGTCGTGAAGTCTGAACTGGATGATGGCCGAAGCCTAATTCGGTCAGAGTCGGTAAGCCCATGATCGACAACCTGGAGCGGATAAAAACCATGACCCCGTAGTGATTGAAGTTCATAATGAGACTATACAACCGAGATCACACTAGAGATGATGCGTGAGGCGCATTGTGGCGAGAAACAATGGCTCTTGTTCCTGAGGCGAAAGGAGGCTGAGTAGGCGAACCCCCCGTGGAAGGATGTATCTGCCTTTTCTCTTCATTAAGACTTATTGGGCCAGTGGGACAGTTGGCAGTAAAGGGAGGTATCCTGGTGAAGAGATGGGGAGTGTAGATGGGAAGACTATTAAGTGGCTGGTGTGCTCCAGGACCAATTCGAGCGAGTACTAGATTACTGCATGCATCGAAGGCAGGAGCGCACTTGGGTCGGAACAAGACCCTAGCAAAGGTTCGAGAAGGTACTATTGGGTGGGGATGAGTGCCGACGTGAGATCATACTACGCATGTGTGTGTAGGCAGCGCGAGGAGGAAGGGGCCACCAAAACGTCACCTAGCCCCCTTCAACAGTACAAGTAGGAAGCTCCTCTGGAACGGGTAGCATTGGACGTGTGGGGCCTCGTGACCTATACTGGATGATGGGAATGCATATATCTAGTCGTGGCGCTTATATGGACCCGGTGGAGGAAGCATGCCATAAGAGATCAATGTGCGGAGACGGTTGTCAGCGAAGTTGGTGTTAGTTCTTCTGTAGGTTGGAGTTCCGAAAGAACTCCATTCGACCAGGGCCGTAACTTCGAGTCGAAGGTATTTGGAGAGATGTGTGTCGGATATGGGGATTTGGAAGAACCGTACGACTCCGTACAACCCCAACTCGGATGGCCTTGTCGAGCCGGTTTACCAAAAAAATCGGACATAGCCAATGCTGTATCACTCATGATTCAACCGTTCCAGAATCAGAAGGACTGGGACCAGTAACTCTCATATTTGGGCTTCGCTTATCGTTTACGTGTCAAATATTCGACCGGTGAGAGCCCAATATTATGAGGTTGGCGAGAAGTAAGGGTTCCCGTTGACTTGGTGTTTGGTGCGGTACCAGTGAAGTAGAATCGAACAGACTATCGTAGGAGTTGAGAGAGCGTGTTAGGGGAATTCCAATGAGAGGGCAAGGCACGCCTTGGTTTCCTATGAAGAACAGAAACGAACTACACCGTTTGGTGCATGGTCCTGTATTTAGGGCAGGTCAGTTCTTCTGGGTTTGTATAACCATACGAGGAAGTTGCAACTTTCCAGGAAGTTAGCCCTACCGTGGGAGGCCCTAATCGGGTGGTAACCGGCGCTCTCAATGTGATCTCCGATCCAGAAGTCTGTCCGCAGTAAGCCGAGAGTAGTTCATGCGATAGGTTAAAGCTCTATGAAGGACCAGAGTTGGTTGGATGGACCTACCATGGTAGCCAGAAGTAGGATTGAAGTTGGACCTTCCTGGTAACGGAGTAAGAGGCCTATCGAAAGACCCCGGGTCGCGACCGACGGGGGATAGCAGCTGCAGCAGGACTGGAGACAAAGGATGGTGACACAGAAGGGATACCTGACGAGGATAGGGCTCCTACGATAAGAGGGGATGACTTAGTCATGGTCGAGGTGGCTGCGATCGACGAGCCGCTTCAGTAAGAGAAGGGGAGTCAGGAGAAGACCAGGAGCGGATTGGCGATGTAGAGGATGAAGAGGAGTGGGGACGAATGGTCAACAAGTGAAGATTTAACAACGCGATTAAGCAGCTAGAAGGGTTAAGATGCGTTAGTAATGAAGCAGAGGCTGAAGTGGCATGCCGAAGCCGCGAGGGAGAGTTAGGAAGATCGTACGCTTCGATCCCGTCGTACACATAAGTACTAAACCAGGGAAAACGGAGGTCGATCAGGGGATTAGATGGCCCAAGCGTAGAATGAACCCGAAGCGCAGCGGCGTAAGCCCTTTAGATTCCAATAGTGTATAGTATAGTAGAGAATTGGAACCGGGGTAAAGGAAGGGGCTCTACGGGTACCTGAACCGACACCATCACAAACTTATCATTTTTTTTTCTATTAACGATTTCCAAGGGGGGCGCAGGGAACGGAAAAGTACGCGTTGGGAGCACTTGGGGTGGTAAGTACCATTAAAATATTCTTTGTATCATTTTTATTGTTTAATATGTATAGTTTTTGATTATTTTTTTTCTTTATAGCCCTTTTTAACAGCTTGGGATGTCGGATTGGGCGAGGGAACGCCTGTGAAGGAAGAACCAAGAGGAGGGAATGAGAGTGATGGGTTACCGCGCGCTAGGGTTTATTGTATGTACCTTAGTAATGAGCGCAGAGAACAGCTTAACCGAACTAGGACGCCCAGCAAGGGTGAAGAGCTTCTAAAACGGAGAGTACGCGTTAACCCCACGCTGGATATTCGGTATGTCCCGCTAGGGGAACCCTCGAATAGGACGGTCCCAGTAGGTAAGGGGTCAATAATTAAGGATTATTTTTTCATAATAAAAAAAATAGGTGGTAGGTCGTCTCGTCGTCGCGTGTCATTGTCTATAGTATATGAGTAGGTATTCAACTTGACCGTTCCATAGTGTATATGAGGCATCCTTAGTTGAGAACCGCTGAATGGATGCCGGCGACATATGAATACCAAGACAAGGCATGATTACGTATGGTGCGGAACGGGCCTGGTTACCTAGCCAGACAAGCAATTATGACGTATGGATGCCAGACGGGGCCTGGTGACCTAGCCATACGGGCATGATGACGCAATGTAATGCCTACGGGCCTGGTGACCAAGCCAGACGGCATGACGACATATGATGAACGGCCAGATGGGCCTACTACGTAGAATAGACGTTTCCGACAGGGTCCGGGTTGAAATGCCATACCCTCGGTTGGATTTTACGGCTGGGCGAGAGCGTGAGCAAACCACAGCTTAATGGTTTCTTGTCCAAGCCCACCCACGGAGGTGCTCATTTTGGTCTTAGGAAGTTGGGTCGCTATCTGAAGATTCCGGACGCTACTGATAGTTTTGGATACTTTGCTGATTGGATCAATGTTGCGGGAAAGCCTTGGAGTAATAAAGGGATGTCCACTAGGTTGATATCCCCAGACTTGTTTAACCGCTGTGTAACTATCTGCTGGCAAAGTGTCAGCTGCAGTGACCGTGAATTATAGAGGTTCCTAAGGTTAAGAGGCGGAACCGGCTACCGAGGACGAGGTGGGCCAAACAGGGGGCCACCAGACCAGAGTTGATGGATAAGGAAGGATCATGCCTCCAACCCTGAATTTAAAGAAGTCACGAATTGTCAGTAGATATCTAGACTGGTGTTGTATCGGCACAAGCTTCATTGTTCTGTTCACTACACATTACAGACGCGTGTATAATAGCCTTCTAAAGAAGATAGAAAAAAAAAAATTTTTGGTGTCTTATCTAAAAACAATTGCCCTGGGTAAGCTCCACAGATGATACAGTATAGGTGCCAAGGTCGATGCACTAATCCTCGGAATAAAGCGGATGTACGCTACGTCCCTGGGGTTAGTGCTCATTCCGCACCTATTGGAGCGGACGGTTGGCAACAGACGGTGAAGAGTCTGTAACACGTTGCTTGTCTGCAGGGCCGAAAAGAGTAGTCGGCAAGATGACAGTGACGGGTGGGATCAACCAGATCAGCGAGATTACCACCCTGACATGGACGTGACCGCCCCCCGATGACAACCCTGACTGGAGAGAGCTATTACAACACTGACTGTCGATCGATGACAACACCTGACTGGAGCGATAACTACACTAGACGGGCGGTTGCTACAAAACGAAGGAGAGTTTTAGGGTAGTTTAGATTTAGTATGTGTAGTTTAAGACTAGTGTAATGAGTATACCATCGCATATTTTTCATCCCGTGTTAGCTATTACGTCCATGTGCCAGGATGGCACAATCTGGGGAGGGGGCTTTGAAACGGGGGGGATTGAGAATTGTGCCTTAAGTTTGGTAAATATAATATTACAAGAGTAAAATGAGATGTAGGTAATTCCATTCAATAAAACCTTGCCGCTCACATTATGAATTATTCATGAGCGTCATGAGCACGGTGGATGGGCCGATTTTTATAGCCAATCATAGATCGCCCACGCGTGACCAATCTTTACTGTTCAAGCATGAGGTTTCATCATCTCGTCCAATTAGTATCCCTGACCGTCACAGGTACCCTACCATCATCCTGTACATTCCAAGCTTCAACTGTATGTGACGTAGTTATAATAAATTTAATTGTGAGCTATATATATGACCGAGTTCGTGTGTCGTTTTCACAGGAAGAAGCATAGGGTTCTGTCTCCCGCCTATAACTTACCCAGGCCAACCTTTCCATAGACGGAGGGTCGCGGAACCGGCGTCCCGCTACAGTAATAATAAAAATTAACATGAACAAGCAACATGCATGTCATACAGCATTGACACTGACAGAAATATGCATAGTGATGTTATTATAGGTTTTCACTGTCTATTTTTAAATCAACCAAAGATTGGTGACTTTAACATATGTTTTTGGTCATTTAATGAATTTTTTTCAAAATATGGTTTAATTATGCAGATTTGGACGTATCAATTATGTAGGAATTGTTCATTCACTGCAGCTCCGTGGTTAATTTCAAATTAGTTTTTTTATATTTTTTATATAGCTTATACTTTGCAACATAGGTTGAAGTTATTAAATTGAGTTTACATTTAAGTAATTTGCATGTGATTAATTGATTTCGGACTATCAGTATATAGAGATATTAGGAATTGTTTCGCTATGCTCCTCCAATTAGGGGCCGGAATTAAGTGCCATATGTGAATTTCTTGTTAAAACTGTAAACTTATATATTTATATCCATGCCTACACCCTCTGGCCAGTAAGTGACCAATGGTCATTGTTATGCGCCCTCTTTAGATTTAGGCACTGTATTGATTATTGATTATTATTGTCAGCTGTGTAGCCATCATGATAAGCTGAGAGTGTGTGTGTGCTATGGAAGAACACAAGTTTTTCAAACCTGTTTTTCAACCTTACTCTATTAAAGTTCAGACTTTTGGATAACTACAAATAAAGCAATCAATATTTCTGCTACTATAAAAACAACAGGTGGGTTGTTTCATCTTTAGCCAAATGGAGTTTGTAATAGTGAGTTGTAAAAGTACCAGTCCTCACATGCGATGTATACTGTAGGTCCAATCCAATCAAGCATTTGAACCTACACTAATCAATTTACTCGCGTACATCGCCTTTTGGAAAAAAACCCCTTGTATGCGTTTTTCTGTTCACGCATCATATCCACCATTGAATAAAGTTGCCCCCGGGGGTTTTTGTCAAATTTTATATCTTTGCTGCACAAAAAAAAAGAAGTTTCTTGAAGCGCTGCAATGTTTCTGATAACTTATTTGTCTTCAACACTATACGCGAAATACCTTGTGATCTTCCTTCGCGTCTGCTTCAATTTTAAAGCGAACATCCTTGATTGCCCTCCGTTGTACAAGCCAAATAACTGCATTTTGTCATCACACTGCGTATTACTAATTCCTAGAGACAGCATGGTGGAAGAAAGATCACTGTGAACTTTGTATATTAAGTGCTGTTGTAATAATAAATATTTTTTTTTTTTATAAAGCCTCCAAACGGGCTCTCTTTGAACCTTAAACCTCGTTCAAAATGACCACAGTAAGCCAATTTAAAGAAACAAGAATCGGTTCATACACATTATACCGTCTTGTGGGCGGGCTTGTGGGAACTTTTGCGTGGATTTCCACGAGAGCATTTTAATACCCCTAAAGCCTAGCCCCAGCCCCAATGTTAAGCCTGTATCCGCCCCTCCCCCTAATTCTAACCCTAGCTCTAACCCTAGAACCTAAATCTAACCTTAACCCAATCTAACCCTAAATCAAACATCTAACCCTAACCGATCGCTAACCCTAACCTTATCGTAACCCTATAGCTTTATCCCTAACCCTAACCTTAATCCTAACCCTAACTCTTATCACCAACTCTAACTTCTTATTCTAAATCTAATCCTAACAGTATCCCCAATAATTATCCCCAACCAGGCCCGTAGCCAGGAATTTATGCGGGGGGGTGCGGATTTGCCAGAAGCGGACCTTTTGCGTACCAAAAAAAAATTTCGGCTCGCTGCACTCGCCGGTTGACCCAAAATTTTTCACCGTCGTCTAACAACGACAATCGTAATACGATGGTTAACAGCTGCTTAGTCATGCTTAGTCATTCATATACCATGCACCACAACCCTTAAGACAAACTTTTAATTGACAACACGGACCTTAAACATGGCAAAGCGGACCTTCAACATCATAAAGCGGACCTTTGTCATTTTTGGGGGGGTGCGTCGCACCCCCCGCACCCCCCCTGGCTACGGCCCTGTCCCCAACCGTGAGAAGGAGAGTGGTAGCGAAATAGACTATCGGATGCATTCGGCCGCCGCACATTCGTCATTTTTGGTTTTTGATGCTGTTAAGGGGGGAGGGGGGGCGAAGCTTAGACACCATAAAATCGCTTCCTAGAGTTTGTGGTTTGCATCCGACGCTTTGTTTCATATAACTGTTTTCAAATTCTTACTCTTCGACGCCATTATTTACATTAAACTAAAACACAATGTCCACAGGCATTGGCAGACCACATAGCTGCAATTTGCCAAACAGGAGGCAGCGCGCCTTTTCGGCATTTCTGCTGTGACTTCCCACGGTCAAAAGGCTACTTTTCCAAATCGGATGAATATATCTTAATAATAAGTGACACTTTTTCTTAGAATGAATCAATGTGTATGAAAATAAAGATACCTAAAAAAAATGTTCTAAAGCGTTGTATCGGAATGTGCATGGACTTCATAATTTAATTGGAATTTTCATGAACTAAGCAAAATTGAAGCCCCAAAAGTGATTGTTTTATAGAATAAATTGCTATTTGTTCTAAAATGAAGATTTTGGTGTAATTTCGAGCTTTTTGTCGAAGAAATTAAGTCACAAACAGTCTTACCCAGCAATTTTAACGGATTAACATGATTCGTTCATTTTGGCCATTTTTGTTATAAAATTGGACTGATTAAGCCCAAATTAATTGGTCGAGCTATGAGTTGCAAAAAATAATATTTTAAAACTCATAGCGAGACCAATTAATATTGGGCGTAAATCATCCAATTTTATCATTATCATGTTTTGGATCCGATATTTTCACACACTTGGACTCCTCAAAACATGATAATGGTTAAAAGTGGCGGTTTTGTCAATATTTATACTTTTACGTGTCGGGTGGAATAAGTGGTGGAGCTATTCACAAGCCTGTATCTCGAATTCTATCCTGTATCGGTATCAAATTACCATGATTTAAAAAAAAGTAATCTTTTTTGATATAGAAATATCTTCAAAACATCAAATATGATGTCACGTAAGATGTCACGTGGGGTTGAATTTGAACTTATTTCAAGTTATTTTAGCGTGTATTTCAATGGGAGCGTTATTTGGTGGTGTGTAAGGTGGTGTGCGCCGGATAGATGACGAGCTGTAAATACCGTCATGACCGATTTCCGAAATCATTTCGTCAAGTTTGTGCATGAATGTGTTTGTTTATTATGCACTTTGTGAATTTTTTATATTTGCTTCATATAGTAACCTCCATCCAGTAATTCTTGAGATTTTCCTGTATCTCAAGTGAAGAATTTGGATGCGAGCCTATTTTAACAGTGTTTTAATGGGTAAGAGATCAGAGTAACTTCCGTAAGGATGTTATTGGAGAAGCATGATGGGAAAAGAAGTTAGTCGTATGCCACTGCCCTGTGAATTCGGCAGCCTCAACGAATAAACTGCATGTTGTTGGATGTGTGGTGGCAGAATACTGAATTCATACCAAATAATTTTAAAGGTTGCAACGAGAAATTTCAAGGCTATAAGTCGCCGATCACAATCCTTTTCTGAAATAAATCGGCACATACACGCGACAAGTCCTGCTTAGGTTCTGCTGAGGATTACCTTTCTTTTTGTCTTCATTCATCTTTTAACATTGGGCATTATGTATAATCAGCCTAAGTAAAGGTATGCCGCGTACTTGGACTTGGTATCAACAATAAGCAAATGCCAATTTAAAGTCATGCACATCGTCAACGATTTTTCAAACACCCCACACAGGATCTACAATACTACAGAACAAGAATCACACGTTGTTGTGTTGCCAAACAAACGAACGCGTGCGACCTTTGACCCGCCAAAATCCGAAACTGGCAACATCATAATGGGAATGTTATGGGAGTAGTGAGTACCATAATTCTACGTGAAAATTCATCCAATTAATACTTTTCGCCGTTTGGATGAAAACAATGTGTGGATTCTTGTCTGTAGTATTTTAAGATGCTACAGAGTCCGGTTTGAGGTAAGTTTGAAAAATCTTGACAATGTCAGATGACTTTAAATTTGGCATTTGCTTATTGTTGAAACCAAGTCCCTGTAGAGCGGCATAACCTTTACGTTAGCTGATAATACGATAATGTCCAAATGTTAAATAGATGAATGAAAAGGACAAAAAGTTAGCTCAGCACGAAACTAAGTTCCTGCTAAGCATGACTGATTGGCCTTATCTTTATCAAACCGGACCATATTTTACTGGCCCTCAAGGCATGCAAATATGAAATCAGGAACAGATTTGTAGAGAAAAAATGCTGAGAGTTTAATGATTATCTAAATGAGTCAATGTTTAGCAACTTTACTTACTTTTGGGATGTAAGACATCGGTAGACAACCCTTAAATATTTTAAAGCAATATTATTAGCACATTTTTTTAGGGGCGCCCCCTGTTTGACTGAGCATAACCTTTTTGCTTTCATTCATCTTTTAACAATTGGACATATGTATATCAGCTAACGTAAAGGTTATGCCGCTAGGGACTTGGTATCAACAATATTAAGCAAATGCCAAATTTAAAAGTCATTCGACATCGTCAAGATTGTTTCAAACTACATCAAAAAGGACTCTGTAGCATCTTACAATACTTACAGAACAAGAATCCACACATTGTTTTCATCCAACGGCGAAAAAAAGTACTAATTGGATGAATTTTCAACACAGAATTATTTACTCCCTAAAACTGTCATGAATGAATGGTTGCCAGTTTCGGAGTTGGCGGGTCAAAGGTCGAACGCGTTGTTTGTGGTCAACAAAACAACGTGGGATTCTTGTTCGGTCTCTTGTACGATCTGTTTTGAGGTAAGTTTGAAAAATCTTGACGAGTCAGATTTTTTGACTTTAAATTTGGCATTTGCTTATGTTGATACCAGTCCCGGTTACCGCGGCATAACATTTACGTTAGCTGATATACGATAATGTCCCAATGTTAAAATATGAAGGACTGAAAGACAAAAAGGTTATGCTTCGCAGAACTACAGTGGGGGCGCCCCCAATTTTTTTCAAAAATTTGGAGATTTTTTACCGGTTGCATTGGTAACTGCTAATCTAAACTATACCTGTGAATGGTTAAGCCGAAAAGGTTATGTGCACAAACGAAGGACTTGTAATAGAAAATATTATCGGGGATCCACCGATGATAATAATTCAACGGCTTGAACGGCTTCAATGTGAACTAGCCGGGAAATAGCGCCATGTAAGTGTTACGCTCACCATTAGATGGTTTAATAGTTCGGGCAAGTCAAGTTCTAAGAGGTTATTTTCTCGAGGTTGCACTATTTCATCATGGACGGACATAAAGTAGCATTCCAGACCTGCGTTAAGTCCAATCTGGGATCCCAATTCTAATTACAAAATCGCTATTTTGTGATAAACACGCATTTTTTAGCATTCTCGTTCGGCGGTATAGTTTCCTATGACAATTACCAACGTAACTGTGCAAAAATATCAAATTTTGAAATTGGGGGCGCTCTTCAAAAAGAATATGCTTAAGTAGTTATTTGCAGGAAGAAATATAGACTTTAAAGAGCTAAAAAATTTATCACTTTTCAGATGGACGATAATTTCAATTCACAGACCGGAAATCCAAGTGACATGAGACAGGTGAAAGGTCATCATGTGCGACCCAATTTTGGTAAAACATTTAAAAAGCCCATGATATACTTCCAGTCGAGGCGAGCGATTTCTGCTCATGAGCATGCGTAACAGTTGATCATGGGTCAATATTGCAACAGATCGAATTTGTGGTTGAGTAATATAATCCTCACCACAGACGATAGGTAATTGGATTGCGCTGTGACGTGTTTACTTCTTCCTATTTACAAAATTAATCGTGCTCTAAAATCCCTTTCAATTTATTATTCATTTGTTTATGCCAAATGAATGGTTAACATGTTAATGAAACTAATTACAAATACCCCAACTTGGACTCAATCTCCATAACCGCCAAATTTTCACGCAGTTTTCCAACATCAATCGTAAAACCTGCCATG
>JAMKCH010028005.1:0-29318 GCA_023653785.1 Ophioderma brevispina | reverse complement strand
TTCCAAGTGTCAACCCTGAATGTGACACACCCTCCAGTTTCATCCTCCTACCACATTAGTGATTTGGAACTGCTTCAAATACCACCCCACATGACCTTGCAATACCATACATTTTTTGGCACTGAATGAATGACCACCTCATCCAATTTTCACCCTCATACCAATGTTAAGTGAGTTTGACCTTGTATGACCCCGCATCGCCTTGAAATGAAACCTTGCAATGTTGGTACTGAATGTTGACCCCCCACACCCACCAATTTTCATCCTCCTAATACATGTTATTGATTTGACCTTGAATGACCCCGCATGACCTTCAAATGACCTTAAAATTTTGGCCACTGAATGTTTGCCACACCGCGCACCAAGTTTCATCCTCGCTCCAGCATATTAGTGATTTGACCTTGGATGACCCCCTCATGGACCTTCACATGACCTCTCACAATATTTTTGGTCACTGAATGTTTGACCACACTCACCAATTTTCATCCCTCACTACCACATGTTTAGTTAGTTGACCTTGGAGACTCGATATTACCTTTAAATGACCTTCAAATTTTTCGGCACTAAATGTTGACCACACCCCCCAAGTTTCATCTTCCTACCACACAGATAAGGTTTCTAGCATATAACTCCACTTTGTTTGCCTATTTTTGAACCCCATTTGAACCTTTGACCCAATGCCACATTTGACCCTCCTCCGAACTCATCCGCAGCCTCTTGAGTGACATCTATAGTGTGAAGATGACACCCATACTTGCTCCAATTAAAATAACAGATCTGGTGTTGACAACGTTGATTATAGCGATTTAGCCTATTTTTGCCCATATGTGACCCTATTTTTTGACCACTTTACTTTGCCATGCCACAGACCCTTTTGTATCCCCCACCCGCCTACTTGAGATACAATTATGTTGCGAAGATGGACTTCCACACTTGCTTCGTTCCAAAGATATTGTGAGGGAACGCACCACACCGCACGGTCTAGCATTTCTATTCCCCCTTCGCCAACAAAGTTGCTGGTGGACCAAAACTGAGTGGATCAGTTATTATTTTGTTGCTACAGTGTACATGTAGGTGTGCACCCCTTGTTTTTTCTGGATTTATTTGTAGTCACACCTTTGCAGCCTCATTTTGGGTAACTTTATCTCTGGATCTGATCGTTTTTCGGCAGTTGTCAACTTTACCATCATGGCATGACTGAGGCTTTTTTTCATTATTCATTTATACGCAAGTATCCACATGTAAACTCTAACACGTACACTTACCAATTGGCCGCAATACGTTTGCGATTTAACCATCTTTCTGTTCACAGCCCTGGGGATACTTACTTCCTTCACTAAAATTTTAAAAAATATTATGTACAGATGCATATCCAGATGACATACCCCCAGGGTGCAAACTGACGATGAACTTTTTGTGTGCCCCAGTGGAAATTTGGTGAAAATGCCCCCCCATTCCATTCTTCTCTTGAATATATTATGTATAAACATTCATCCCAAAATAACGTTATTGGCGAGCATGAGCGAGCCGGAAATTCCTTTAAATTGTTCGGCTAAATTGAACAGTTTTTTGTCCCGAACCTCCCCCCCCCCCCCCCCCGTGGCGGATTTAAGAATCATCAGTGTCAGCAGCTGCTGCCAGGGTCCCCCTCAAAATATTGCTCTCAAAGGGCCCCCGGCCCTCAGGACACCCAAAAAAACCCCTAGTCGCACTAAGTTGAGGCATTCATTCCTTTCCAAAGCTTTTCTGGTTTTGGATGGCCCCTTTATTTTGTTTCTATAATCCATCCCCCTTTTTCCTTGCCAGTTTTCAGTTTCTGTTTTCGCGCCCCCCTTTCCTTATTTTCGCCCTTTCCTTTTGTTGTTTGTTTTGTTTTGACTCCCCTTATTAATTCCCCTTTAAACTCCCAATTTCCTTTGCCAATCTATCTTTTGCGTCCTTTCCTTAACTTATGTTAAACTTTTTTTTGTTTGTTTCATTTTTTTGACGCCCTGTATTTTTCGTTAGCTCCAACTTCCTTTGCTATTAGCGCCCCTTTACTTCCTTAACTATTTCCTCACCCATTTGTTACTTTTTGGCGCCCCTTTCTTTTTTTTTTATCCGTTTTTCTAATCTTTTCTCATTTTTGCTGATCATCTTATATATTTGTCTTAGTTCACACTTTTTCTTTCCAACTTATTGTCATTCACACCACCTCTTCGTTTATCGCTATTATTTGCTTTTTGGCGCCCCTTCCTTTACTTTTTTATACTACGTTTCTCTTTTCCTCATTTTTGTTGGCACAGTTTCGCCCTAATTTTGGGCGTCTCCTTAGCTTTTCCCTACAGATAATTCCTTTTCGCCATCAGCTTTTCTATCTCGTTCCCCTTTAGAGTTGTCCCCATTCCTCCTCCCCCCCTTTTATTTTACTATTCTTTTCCTTTCCTCCCCATTCGCATCGCTAATTTTCTTTCGTTTCCTTCCTCTTTCCTTTCCTTTGTTTCCCCCTTTTCTTTTTCCCTTTCCCCCTTTTCCTTTCCCTTTTCTTCTCCCTTTCCTTCTTTTTCCTTCTTCCTTCTTTTGGCCTCTGGCCCTTTGGCTACCCGGGGTGCACGGCCCCCTTTGCCCCCCCCCCCCCCCTCCCCCCCCCCGGAACCCCACTTTATTTAATCAGGAAAAGCTGTATCCCCAAAAGGAAAAGAGTGCACATTATTTAGAAAAATGAATAAAACGTCAACTCAATTTACTTCCAAAATGTCAGTGACCAATGTCACTTAAACTCAAGCGAACAAATAGAGCTAATGATATGCACAATCCACCTAAAACATTTGAGGATCTTTTTCTAATCAGAGGATGCCGGTCCATTGTTACTCTACCCTACCCACACTGTTGAGGAAATATTTCAACTATTTCATCTGTTATTACCTCCCTGTTTTGAGCCTATTATCTGTTCATAGACAATAAAGGGCAACTACTCAACGCTCGCCTCATGATTTTTTAAAACTGTAGGTCCGCTGAATTACATTGGCTTTCTTGGTACTTTTGAATAGAAATAGTGTTATGAACAAATTAGGTCATCCCTTGCCATGGGCTTTCATGAATTTATACCTTTACATTTTCTTTTCAATAAAAAATATCATAATTGTCAAAGTTAATGAAACCAAACGTAGAATCTTAAGATTTCTTTTCTTTATCGCAAAACGAGGAAGAACTCAGCCCACTGCAGCCAAGAGACATAACATTCAAAATCTGTTCAACTGCGTGCACAATAACAATGGGCCAGATGCAAAAGAATGTGACGTGTGTCCGGGCCGATTATTGATATCATATCGCGCCCATTGTTCCTTGACAGTTGAGGTTAATAGAACCAGTTAACATCCTACGTCACTCTTTTGTTGCCGTGCTAATTTCCTTCCTGCGAATCGGGTAGCCACAATTTGCGCACCCACTTGCAGCCTGCACCCAGTTGAATTCAGCAGCCTTGACGAATACGTGCATGTGATACTGTACTTTATTTCCGTCAAGGCCGTGCTGAAGTCAACTGGGTGCAGAATCAGACTGCAGTGGGTGCGCAAATTATGGCTACAATGCGAATGTTATGCCCCTTTTAAATGGCCCTATGCACTTGACCCACTGATTCACACAAAAGATGTGTGGAAGACATCGTCTTTCATGAGAGTGACAATTTTGCCTATCCAATTACCGTTTCAGCCTATACAGCAATTATGCAGATTAAGCAGCCTCCTTTGCTATGGCAAAAAAGTTGACGCACTATGATAAGCTTTCATGCAGTGAAGGAATTTGTGTATCTGATGAACATACTGTTTCAAAATAGAGCAATTACACGGATTTTTTTGGCATACTAGCTCCATTTTGCACACCTAATGTAATTTGCCCAAACTACACCCAAAATTAATAAGATCCAGGGGGTGGTAGGAATAGGATATGCCAACTTAACAGAATAAAATTGTACACAGGCAGGGAACACAGACCGACGAGGAACAGACGACGGATGACGGACGGACAGATACAAAAGTGATTACTAAGTCTTGCGTAACAGAATAAGGTTCAGGCGAGACAAAAAGTCACAATTCGGGCAAGAAAATGTTGGTCGAAAATCTCCAGAATCCTTGCGAAAAGGGGATGAGAGACATCAAAAATGTGATAAATGACCCAAAAAAAAAATGCTGAGGGAAGTGCCAACAAAAAATTAAGTCAGGAATCCAGCGCCCTCTAAACTGGAAAGCCAAAAGCAAAACAACGTCTGCCTCTTCGGTCTCTAATCTCTTCACATCCAAAAGGGATATTTCATACAATATCCCATTACAATTACAACAAGGCGGTTCTTGAACCAAAAGTCCCCGCCAGTGCAGTAACTAAAGAACAAGAAGCAACAATTTTTAAGATCTCAGGGAAGAGTGTGATAGCCCACCAATTTCCTTCTCCTACCACATGTTAAGTGATTTGACCTCGGATGGACCCCACATGACTTGAAATGACCTTCCAAAGTGTCAACACTGAATGTTGACCCACAACCTAACAAGTTTCATCCTCTACCACATTAGTGATTTTGACCTTAAATGACCCCACATGACCTTGAAATACCATCTAATTTTTTGGCACTGAAGGAGTGACCCATCACCAATGTTCACCCTCATACCACATGTTAAGTGATTATACCTTGGATTTGACCCCGATGGAACTTGAAATAATGACCTTCAAAATTTTTCGTTACTGTAAGGTGGACCACCACGACCAATTTTCATCCTCCTAATACTGTTTAGTGATTTGACCTTGAATGACCCCGCTGACCTTCAAATGACCTTAAAAAAATTTGGCACTGAATGTTGACCACACCCACCAAGTTTCATCCTCCTACCACATATTTAGTGATTGACCTTGGATGACCCTCATGACCTTCACATACCTTCAAAATTTTTGGTACTGGAATGTTGACCACACTCACCAATTTTTCATCCTCCTACCACATGTTAAGTGATTTGACCTTGGATGACCTCGTATGACCTTGAAATTGACCTTCAAAATTTTTCGGCACTAATGGTGACCCACACCCACCAAGTTTCATTCCAGCCTTCCACAACAGCTAAGGTTATACAAATAACTCCATTTTTGCCTATTTTTTGACCCATTTGACCTTTGACCAATGCAACATGACCCTCCTCCGAACTCATCCGCAGCATACTTGAGTGACATCTATAGTTTAAGTGGAACCCCTACTTGCTCCAATCAAAAGATATTGTGTTGACAATTGTTTATATAGCGATTAGCCCTATTTTTGCCCATCAGATTTGACCCTATTTTTGACAAACATTTGACCTTTGACCCATGCCACATGACCCACTTTCCCACCCACCGCCTACTTGGGTGACTTCTATGGTGCAAAGATGGACTTCCAACACTTTTGGGGATTAGTTCCAAAGATATCTTGAGGGACGCACACACACGCACGGCTAGCATTTTCTATAGTCCCCCTTCGCCAGCAAAAGTTGGCGGGGGACCAAAAAACTGAGTGAATCAGTTATTTTGTTGCTACAGTGTACATGTAGGTGTGCACCCTTGTTTTTTTTCTGGGGCTTTTATTTTATTCACCTTTGCATCCTCATTTGGGTTCACTGTTATATGGATATGGATCGGTTTGTCGGCAGTTTCAACGTTTACAAATGGCATGACTGAGGCTTTTTTTTTTTAATTATTCAATTTATACCAAGGTATACATGTAAGTACACTTACACTACCAATTGGGCCGCCAATACGTTTGCCGAATTTAACCCATCTTCTGTGCTACAGCATGGGGATAACGTACTTCCTTCACGATAAAATTTTAAAAAAATCTTATGTACAGAGGGCATATCCAGGATGACATACCCCAGGGGGCCAAACTGAGATGAAACTTTTGGTGCCCCAGTGGAAATTGAAAATGGCACCCCATTCCATGTCTTCTGAATATTTATGTATAACATCCACGAAATAAGTATTGGCGGCATTAGCGGCCGAAAATTCTTGAAATTGATGTCGGCAAATGACAGTTTTGTCGGCAACCTCCCCCCCACCCCCGTGGCGGTTTAAGAGTCAGCGTGTCAGCAGCTGCTGACAGGGTCCACTAAAATATTGCTCTCAGGGCCAAGGCCCTCAGGACACCCTAGGCGCACTTCTAAAGTGGGACATTTCCATTCTTTTCAATAGCTTTTTCTGTTTTGATTGCCCTTATTTTTGTTCATATCCCCCTTGTTTCCAGTTTCAGTTATGTTTTTTTCGCGCCCTTCCTTATTTTTCAGCCCTTTTCCTTTTGTTTTTGTTTTTGTTTGACGCCCCTTATTATTCCCCTTGAAACTCCAATTTCCTTTGCCAATCTTTGCGTCCTTTTCCTTAAACTATTTTCAAACTTTTTTCGTTTTGTTTCAGTTTTTGACGCCCTTTATTTTTCGTTAGCTCCAAATTCCTTTGCTATTTAGCGCCCCTTTAATTCCTTGAACTATTTCTCAACCATTGTTCCTTTTTGGCGCCCCTTTCTTTTTTTTATCCGTTTTTCTTATCTTTTCTCATTTTTGCTGCATCTTTATTTGTCTTAGTTCACTTTTCTTTCCAACTTATTTCACCACCCCTTCGTTTATCGCTATTATTTTGCTTTTTTGGCGCCCCTTCCTTTACTATTTTTATACGTTCTCTTTTCTCATTTTTGTTGCACATTTTCGCCCTAATTTTGGCGCTCCTTAGCTTTCCCTTACAGATAATTCCTTTTCGCCATAAGCTTTTCTATCTCTTTCCCCTTTAGTTGTCCCCTTCCCCCTTTTTATTTTACTTTTTCTTTTCCTTTCCTCCCATTCCATCTCTAATTTTCTTTCGTTCCCTTCCTCTTTCCTTTCCTTTTCCTTTCCCCCTTTCCTTTCCCTTTTCTTCTCCCTTTCCTTCTTTTTCTCTTCCTTCTTTTTGGCGCTCCCTTTGGCTACCCGGGGGGCAAGCGCCCCCTTTGCCCCCCCCAGGATACGCCACTGATGTAAATCAGGAAAAGCTGTATCCCCAAAAGAAAAGAGTGCACATTATTTAGAAAAATGAATAAAACGTCAACTCAATTTACTTCCAGAATGTCAGTGACCAATGTAAACGTAAACTGAAGCGAACAATAGAGCTAATGATATTCAACAATCCACCTAAAACATTTCGGATCTTTTTCTAATCAGAGTATGCAGGTCCATTGTTACTACCCACACTGTTGAAAAGATTTCAAGCTATCTCAGCTGTTATTACCTCCCTGTATTGAGCTCTAGTATCTGTTCATAACATAAAGGGCAACATACTCACCTCGCTCATGATTTTTAAAACTGTAGGTCGCTGAATTACCATTGGCTTTCTTGGTAAATTGAATAGAAATAGGGTTATGAACAAATTAGGTCATCCCTTGCCATGGGCTTTTCTTTCATGAATTTTGTACCTTTACATTTTCTTTTCAAAAAAAAATATCATATGGTCAAAGTTAATGAAACACACAGTAGAATCTTAAGATTTCTTTTATCGCAAACGAGGAGAGAACTCACGCCAATGCAGCAAGGACATAACATTCAAAATCTGTTCAACTGCGTGCACAATAACAATGGACCAGATGTAAAAGAATGTGAAGTGTGTTCAGGGCCGATTATTGACTATCATTCGCCCCATTGTTCGCTTGAAAGGTTGAGGTTAATAGACCAGTTAACATCCTAAGTCACTTCTTGTGTTGCATCGAATCCCTTCTGTGATGAATCGGGTAGCCCACAATTTGCGCACCCATTGCCCGCACCCATGAATTCCGCAGCCTTGACGGAATATAGTGCTGTGTTATACTGTACTTTATTCCGTCAAGGCTGCTTGAATCAACTGGGTGCTCAGACTCAGACTGCAGTGGGTGCGCAAATTATGGCTACCCCTGCGATCGTTAGGCCCATAGTATTAAAACTCTACAGCTACAATGCCCCGTAGTGTATCACAGTCAGGGCAACCTATTTCAAGATACCAGGCCTACATGTTTACAACATTGCTGTTAAAGCCATATTAAGCACATGTTTTTTGGAAGAGCGCCCCCAATTTTTCAAAAAAATTTGAGATTTTTACACGGTGTGTAACTGGCTAGTAAACACTACCTGTGAATGGTTAAGCTCGAAAATTGGGTATGTGTCTCACAAACGAAGGAATTTTGTAATTAGAATAATTATTATCGGGGATCCGATAATAATTCAACGCTGCTGAAAACGGCCTTCCAAGGTTGAAAAATAGACGGGAATAGCGCCATGTACGTTGTCTACGCTCATCCATTAGTTGTTTTTATTGGTTCAGGCAAATCAAGTTAAAGGTTATTTTCTTGAGGTGGCCTATTTGATCATGGAGGACATTTAAACGTTATAGCATTTCCAGCTCTTTGCCGTTAAGTCCAATCAGTGATCCAAATTCTTATTACAAAATCGCTTATTTATGATAAATTACACATTTTTTAGCATTCTCGTTCGCTGTTATACTGTAAAAAGTGATAATTTCTGTAACTTTTAATATTTTTGCTGTTTGTAAATTCGCTCTTAGCTATATCCTACATAGACCTACACACAAAATAAAACATTTCGCGAGTTTTAATTTCGTGCTAGCTCAGAAGTGGCGAAAGCACCGAAAAATAATTGTAGCGCGAAAAAATTTCCATTTTACAGTATAGTTCCAGAACAATCACCAACGTAACTGTGCCAAATATTTAAAATTTTGAAAAATTGGGGGCCTGCTTTCTTCAAAAAAGTGCCATTATTGCTTTAACTGGTCTATACCTCCATTGGCACTGATATTTAGAAATAAATGATTGACATTTATCATTTTTTTTCTAAATAATGTGACCCCTTTCATGTGGGACAAAGCTTCTTCCTGTGTAAAAATATATTGTTTTAATTTTAGTGAAGGAAATAAGTTTCATCAACAGGTCTGGAGCACGAATATTTAGAGGGATATTAGCAGCGATAAGGCCGAGAGATCAAAAATAATGTGGAAATGTATTTTTAACTTAAATCAGGGATAAGTGTGTACAATTCCATATAACGGTAATGCAGAAACAAACCCCACCAAATAGTGAATGACAACCAGCAGGCATCACAGACCTGAGTTTTTTTTTTTTTTTTTTTTTTAAAAGGGGGCTATAATATGATACCATTCAAAGACCACAACAAAAACATCCTTAAAGTTACATTTATAATTATTTACAATGAAAGGCACATAATACAATTTTGTTTATTGACTTTAAAGCCAGGGGTTTTGGCATCTATATATATATACCAGAGTATTAATTCAAATCTAAGATGAACTAAGCCAAAAATGTTGTTTTTTATGTATGATAATACAAAATGCACCTTTAATCATTGCAATATTAAATGGTATACTTCATGCATACTTAATTAACTAACAAATATGATGTGAACCCACCTAAATATGCAAACTAATCTGAGCTTTTTTTTAAATTCATTTTCACTTGATTATGACTTCAAGTGATGCAGGCTTATCAAAGCCAATCATGGCGTAGGCCTATGGTAACACTTCCATTTAGACTTAACCATGTATTTGTAGCTTGAAATGTACCCAGAACACAAAAATATGAGGCCTGGCCATACAAGGACACATTCTATGGCATTAGAAAGTTTGCCCTGTTCTGCAAGCAAACATATTTTTAGTTCAGTATACTTTGGTAATGGTAAATGTGAGAAGAGAATGAAGTGCAGGTGGAAAAACCTTTCTTTGATTAGGGAAACGAACTTTCATAAATATAAAAAATGGGAAAAGAGGTCCCATATGTACCCCCTTTAAAGTGTGACAGGAACACAAATTTTTTAGTTATGGCCTTACACTAACTAATACCCAAGGCCAAAAAATTTAAAAAAAAAAGTGTGCATGTGAAATTTCTAAATTCACAAATTTAAAAAAAGAAAATATTGACAAAAAAAACAAAAAACAAAAACAAATGAAAACTGGCTAATAGATAAAACCCGATAATAATGGAATATCACATAGGCCTACTCATACATGTTATATTTAGGTGAAAAATGAATAAAAATACCCATCTGAGAAAACTTTAACACTTATATCAATAACAGATTCTTCCACAATAAAACCAAACTTCATTTTATTTAAAAAATTTTTGTTCTTGTGTGTGAGTAGGGTCTACAATATCTACAGTTTGACTTGTTTGAACAGATATTTCATGTAAGTAGCTTTGAGGGAAGCATTTGCAGTGAGTTACAATATCGCCTACTTGATTATTTTTCAACATGCATGCACAGAACGGGAAAATAATAAATAAGCCCCGCACCATGCTTTTGATCATGTTAACAACAGCGCTCAATAGAATACACTTTCCTAAATGTGATTTGCATTCCATAAAGTACTTAGCTGCTGATTGTAATATCAATTTAACGTTGGTTTATTTCTCTGTAAAAAAAAATTGTTTGTTAACGTTATCTTTAATTTGTTAACACTTCAAGAGGAACATGTCAGGACAAAGTTGGGTTTTGAACCTAACTAAAAACATTCACACAATTGCCCCAATACAACGTTCCAAGATCAAGTGGAAAAATGAAATAGGTAGTAGAAATTATGTTTCTATTGATTACTTAATAGTGTGAAAAGACAATTACTATCTATAATATTAGTCATTTGTCCTTTTTACACTATATTAAATTTGGCCACAGTAAATAAGAAACATAATTTAACAAGAGAGTCCTGACAATCTGCCATTAATGAATTTCGCTCTGACACTAAACACTAGATTTAAGCTTGTGATTATTTTGCATACCTGAACACTTTAACATTAGGCGGCTAAGGATTAGTATTTAAGGACACACCAACACTATGTGTCATATAGTGTCATGAAGATATGTTATTTAATATTAGGGTGATTTATGATAGATGTTCTTGAATCTTGATGATGGTGATGAATGACTATTGTTTTCACATCTTCCCAGTTTAACTTTAATAAATTGATTTTTCATTTAGGCCCACGAGTCATGAACTATTCAGCAGTGTTTTTCATACACTAACGTAAAAGTTTACTTTTTTTATTCTTAATTTTATATTAAACATGATTGAAAAGTCCTAATCGTGTGAAAGCCTGTTTTTTGAATCTTTATAGATGCATACCAGTGCATTAATTCACCCTTACATAAGCTGAAAATACCATTTTATATGTTAATACAAAAGCGCCTTTAAATCACAATAGTCAAATGGTACTTATATCATGCATAGGTGAAATGATTATGATGTGACTCTGCAAAAATGCCACATGATCTGAGCTTTATTTGTTTTTGCCTTTGTAAAATAATTCAGTTCAGCGGACAAGGACTTCAAGTGGATGATCAGGCCATCAATAGCCATCTGGAGGCCTAGCAAACATTATGACGCATACCGGTTGTATTAAATTAGTAATTTGTTTGTACACAGAACCAAATATATGCAAATTTTATGAAAAAAATTTTTTAATTTAAATCAATTATTTAAATTGATTTAGAAATTCCTAGTTATTACATGTTCAAATTTCAAAGGAACAACCCAATTTTTTTTTCTGGGATATATTTTAAGTGCAATATGTTAATCTGCAAGGTGACCTAATGGATTGTATACTCCAGGTGTGCATTGATTTGCAATATGGAAGCTGTGAATCCGTATAAACAGCGTTTGAGAGCATAACTCCTAACTTTGAGCTTTGGTTGTTCCTAATCTCACTATACACTTTTGCATAACTTGACTTTCAATTAACCTGTTTGTGTCAAATGCTAAGACCCTATTATGTATGGTGCCAAATCACTCTTACGTTGCTTTACAAATGATGGCTTAAAATAATGAGCATATTATTTCTCGATGTCTCAATATCAATTAAGCAACATTGTTTACAAACAGCTCAATTCCACGCAGGCCATGCTAAGTCAGTTATCTGCTTTCATCATTGTCCAAAAGCAAAGTAGTGTTCTAGTAGTGTCTGGTATGTTGTAAAGTGGTGGGTCTGGGGTCAGTCACAACTTTGTAAAAAATTCACTAATATTCACATGTTGTAACTGAACTAATAATATACAACCGTTTTCAACCACTGGCACTTAAAATTAGGCTATTTCATCCCACTGATAATAATAGACAATGTTTTAAGACTTTATCCATAAGGATATTGATAAATAACACATTTTCAAGTCAGAACATATGTGACAAGACACAAGGGATTTATACATACTCACAATAGTGTAGGCCTTGCCCCAAGAAGAGACAACACAGTGGGCATATTAACCTTGGACTCCAGATAGCAGTATAAGGCCATGGTGATTGGTTGGCGTCAGTGAATATTATAGGCTGCGATCAACAAGTTATTATTAGACTAGCTGCAAATGCAATGCCTCTCAGGCCCAGCATGATAATGCATGGCATTTCAGGTTTCGACAGATGCATCTTACAAGTATAGGACAACAGACAAATCACCATAATCTTTGTTCCCTACCACAACAATTCATGCAAAAAAACACAAAAGGACCCGAACAAAATGCCCCAAAATGCAACGTCTGCTCAGAATTTTAAAAAATCCACAACATAATTTTCAAAGAAGAAATGTCTACTTGCATACCTGCAAGTTTCAAAGGAATTGGACAAGCATGAGAGACAGTTTATGAGGATTAATATTGGGGTTGTCCTACTCTAATGCTACGTGATGACAATAGCGCTATATATTATAGGCTAAAAATAAGTCGTTTAGGAAAATTGTCATACCGTCCCCCGCAATAGACATACAGCGACGGCGTCCCAAAATCTACAATAAAAGCTGATTGTGGTTTACACCAGTACAGAATAAACAAGATCCATAATGTGTGTCTGTTTGAGGTCAAGGTGTATTGTAAGATCATGCTGACAGTATCACATGAAATCTGTGAGACTGTGATATTCACCGGGAAAGTCTTTTGAGATCTCAAGTCGGAATTTGATACGCACGTATTGAATTACAGATCAGATATAAAAAAGTACTGCCTTGTCGTTAAGGCCAATGAAAGTCAATGTTAATGTTTCCCGATGTAACATTTTTGCAAATCAAAGGAGGCAAACTATTTTATTTTTTTTCATTATATTCATTATTAGTAATTTTGAAGAAGAAAAAACGCATTTCCCAACCTTGTATGCTCGAATAGCTACAATATTGTGTCAAACCACCATCCTACCATTTAAAAATGATTTTGTAACTGTTCTTTGATTTAACAATTACCTAAAATCACATTCACATAGAAGTGGATCACAGAAAAACCTTGATATTTCTGTAAAATACAAAATGAATGAACTTTTTAGGGATTTCCGCATCTCAAACGCGGGCAAAAAATCAAAACGGGGCGGGGGGTTACGGAAACATAAAATCGACTTTCATACGCCTGCCCTATAGGCTATGACTTATAAGATACACGGAGTCAGACAACCATGTGCAGGTTATTGTTCGCATAGCTTGCAGTAACAGGAAATATAACAAATATGAATTTTGATGTTTTTTTTCGATGTTTCGGATTGCCAAATCCTGCTAATCCCTTTAATTAAAAGGCCAACATTGTATCATGATCATGATGTACCATTCATGCATTAGGATTAGGCTACACTCTAACGATGAAACTTGAACTTGTCACAGCCGTAAGGTCATACACAGGTCATGCCCTTGCCGATCAGCGGCAAGCCGCTTGGGTACGCCGCTTGCAGGATTGAGTATTTAGTCAACGGGGGCGATATAGCTTTGAACTACGTCAATCGAGCGGACCGCTCTAAAGTTGAAATAAAGTCAACTCAATGCGATGCGCCGCTTTGGGAAATGCGGCAGCCCGAGCGGCAGGGAGACGATTTATCGGCTTGACGCTTTGCCGATTGGGTCACCGCTAGCGATTCTGACATGTTTGCGTAGTGACGTAAATTTCATCATCAGAGCGGGCAAAGCGGTAAGCGGCCATGACAGTCTATGTACTGACCTAGGCCTAGTACTAGTAGTACTAAGAAGGAGGTCTTAGCACCCTGGTCTTAGTTATAGATTTGCACAACCTTCTTCTTGACTGAGAAGTGAGGCTTAACGCCTACAAAAACCAGAAACTGTAGCTGCATTAACCGATTAAATAACATTTTTTGTTAGAATAACCAAAAAATTTCACAGAAGCCGCGATTGAACGATTAGAAATCGCTAGAAATGGGAAAAACCCCACAGCTGAGTCAGGTGACCTCTGGGTTACCTGACCGTACGCGTAATTTGCTGTCCCTGGACTTTTCATCCACAATGCTTTGCGATCTCACGGTGACAAGAGATTGAGGAGTTGGTTTTGTCAGTCATTATACCACGCATTATCGGGTTTACTTAGTGGATTTTTACCCTTGTTCCGTTAGACAAATAAAGGTGTTTAAATAGAAAAGTAGAGCCACTGATATATCAGAGTAAGTGAATAGGGTGATATTTTTCATGCAAAGCGAGAAGCTGTTAACATTTTGTGATTCGTAGGCGGGCCGGTTCCGTTCACAATTCAATTCGGAACATCATATTATGCGAAATTCGGGGTTGCATGCACAAACACTTGTGCATTTAGAAATTTGGATTAGGCAATTAACTGAGTGCGTCACTAATTAATGACGTCACTGACCGGCGGTGACCGTTCGGTGAACCAGAAGTTTGCTGATGAATCATCATGCCGAGAGTTTTTATGAAGTAATCCACAAGGTCAATGTTGTACCCATCGCATTTGATGAATAACATTTCCATCATGATACCTCACTGATCCTCGCAAAAAACAAACGAAAACGGCCACTCCGTACATTTTTGCGTTGTTTGAAAAATCTATGCTGTCCCCATAGATTATGAATTTTGACATCTTAAAACCTGATACGGGGATCTCTTGTAATTAAACTTCGAATTAGGTACGCAATGACACTAATTAGATCAGTAAACTACAGAACATGTACTACGTGATAGAAGTCATGCATTTAGGTCGGGTCTTGGTTTTAGAGGTTCGGATGCAAAGTTCCACCTGGTGTGTTCCGAGGAAATTCAAGAATTGTATTTCCGTCGAAATGCCCAAGTGACCATCATTGCGCCAGGAGTAGCAATGTTTGAATGATGTATAGAATTACTGTTTGAAATAATTATATTATTTTCAGTATATTGGTTTACAAGAAATAAAAAATGTACTCATAGTTTCCCTTAATTATTTGTATGAGGTGTTTCGTGTAGACCTGGTATGGAATTACTTTGTGAAATGCGTAATATATTGGCATGGACATGCCCTAAATAACCCAAGTCTTCATAACCTACATTCGGACCGCATACCCTGGGTGGCCACTGGGATGTGCCAGCTTGCGGCGTCACCATGAAAAAAACATCTGGAACAAGGCCAAGTGGCTGAATTGCCTTGGGGACAACACGCTACAATACGAATATTATTCCTAACTTACCTATCGTTAATAGGTTGATTACAGCTCATAACACGCAGTGTAACCTCCCTTTATGAATGCATCCCTTAGGCCTACTGCCAAAGAAGAAATCGGCGAATTTGTAATTAGGACCTTGTCATTTCTCCAATGGTTAAAACAAACAAAAAATGGCGGCCAAACAAGGTGGTTTTACTGTCACGACTAAAGAATGTGTTCATATATGTGACGTTCAGTGACGGGTTTGATTCGCATTTCAACCGGCAATAGACCGTGATTATGTGTAAATAATGAACTTCGCCTTCTGGCAGAACTCGTTTCTGATCCGTGACCTCCTTTTTTCCACCAACACAAATAAAACAGGGAGCCCTAGATCAATAACTATGAAGGACAGATGCCGTTTCCAGAAGGTTAGCCATTTTTTAACATGCAACCTAATTTTAAAACGAAAGATAAGATAATGGGACAAAATGAAGAGTTAGAAGTCTACTATCAACCTTTGCATGCAGTTTTGAAAAGTTGTAAGTGTTTTTATATAGATTTTCAGTAGAATAATTGCCCATGGTACAAAGGATGATAGCCCTTCACACGTGTGTGGTATTCAGATGAAACCTCAAGACTAATTACGTAAACAAGATTATCAAACTTGTATCTTAGTATAATTATCGTAAACCATGTAAGGATTTTGGAAACAGCTAGTGGCCAGCTTGGGTGGCGAAATAGGATAAGGTTTTGCATAGTAGTATACTGTACGCTACTACCATAAATACGTCGGCAGTGGATTCTAATTTGAGGGAAATATAACTTAGGCTTAACTTGGATTTTTTAATTACGTATTTCTTGGCCTGCACCCCTGAATGTATTTATTTTTTCAAAGGTGTTCTTATTTTAAATGGCGGTGAACAGCTGGCAGCGGCCAAATAGTGCAATGTTAGGAAAAAAATTCCACCTTTACCGTTAATTTCGTCATGCAGCCCTCCAATTGGTTTTTGTTCCTGACATTCGCTAATTTCGTAAGATATATTTCACCGTTGATGAAAAGGTATTTGTATTACTTCGATTTCGGCGCTGTTTGCCGGTGACTCGCCGACGCTACCGGGCATCTAACAATAGATTCACTAAAGCATCAGTACGCTATTGCAGCATAAAGTAACCAGGGAAAAACAGGAAGGAAGGAGGAAACAACGGAGAGCGGTTTTTGTTTGTGCAATGGTTTGAATGCGAATGATCAAGATGTCATCACAACAATGATCACCTCATCAATTCTTATTCTATACTCTCCGTAATAATTTCTTCTCTGTGTCAATACTATGCACCTAGTTCGCAATTGCACCCTAAAATACGAGCAAATCAGGCGCATTCTTTAAGCGGAATGAGTTTTCGTTATGGACCCGCTCTATTTTAGGTTTGCAGAAAGAAACGTGTACTTAAAAACGTGTTAGCAGCAGGATTACTGAATCACAATAAACTCAGGTTGGGTAAAATTACTCACCCAAGTGGTTGCTAATGTCCTTATAATACAATCATCAACAGTGATTGCAAAAAAGGCTTAGAAACAAACAAAAGATCATCTACCAATTTGCTTTCACCTGTTGAATAATGGCGCTAGTATTGTGGCTGTCATCAATGTTGGGAACTCTACAATTATACTATGGAAGGAATTTACCTGATTTTGTATCTCGAGTTATAATTATGAATTTATGCATCTATTATGATTAAAGACCTTCTCAGGGTAAGTGTGTGTTTGTTTACGACCGAGGATAATTGAAACAATTTTTATTAGCTCCGAATATTTGCGAACCCTTTGGCTTCGGAGCCTATCATTTTACACGCTGAAGATTATTGTTACGGAAGTGCTTCGACAGTTGATGGCGAGTGCGCCCAAATAAAACGTTCATCACGGTAGAAGTTCCTTTACTTATGCACCCTTCCCACCAAAGACCCAGAACCATGGCAAAGCGCAAAGGAAATACAAAGGTCCATGACCATGCCCGATCGCTAATAGCTAGTCCCCAGAAAAGCCAGATTTTAGGACGTGCGTCAACATTTTGGATCAAAAGAAAGCTACTATTTTTCACATTTACCCTGTGAAATCTTAGGGCAAAAGGATGTTTGGTTTGGAAGTAATGAGCGAAAATGTACCCAATTTGGTCGACCAATATTTAAGTTTACAGTGTCTAGGGCTACGAAATCACGTTTTTGCTCTTCACATATGAAAAGCATTGGAAAATATCGGCGCAAACTTTACAGGTGGGGTTTTGGATGAAGCCAATCTATCAAGATTGAAAAATTCATATCTTAAATCGGGCCAACCCCCCTTTAACAGTAAAGTGATTTATTGATACTAAATTATTAAGTCGCATACGCAAACTAGCTAGTCCACAAAAAAACCGCCACCGCTTGTTTCTGGTTTAAATTTCTGGATGCGTACTGATTGCTGAGGGATTCTATTTGATAGATGCCGGTAGCGTCGGCGATTCACAGGCAAACAGCGCCGAAGTATTGATGAAGTCAAAAATACCTTTTCACGTGAAATATATCTTACAGGAAATGTAGGCGAATGTCAAAGGAACAAAAACCCATTGAGGGCTGCATGACGAAATTACGGTTAAAGGGTGGAATTTTTTTCCTAACATTGCACTATTTGCCGCTGCCAGGCGATTCACCGCCATCTTACAATAGACAGCTTTGAAAAAAATAAAAATATATGCAGGGGGTGCAGGCCAATAAATACGTACTTAAAAAATCAAATTAAGCCTAGTTATTGCCCTCAAATTAGAAACCACGTGCCTACATATTTTGGTAGTATGCTTACAGTATACTACTATTCAAAACTTATCCTTATTTCGCCAACCCAAGCTGGCCAAGCTAGCTGGTTTCCAACAACTTACATGGCTTGACTATAATTATATCTAGAGAAAAAAAGTGAATGAGAATCTTTGTTACTTAATTCGCCTTGAGGTTGAATCCGAATACGCACACACATTTTGAAGGCATAAGCATATTGTAACACTGGGTCAAATTATGTCTACTGAAAATTCCTATGAAAAGCCACTTACAATTTCAAAACTGCATGCAAGGGTGAGAGTAGACTTCTAACTATTCATTTTTGTCCCATTATCTGCTTGCGTTTTGTATATTAGCTTCCTGTATTTGAACAAATGGCATAAACTTCTGGAAACCATCTGTCCTTCATAGCCTTTATTTGATCTAGGGCTCGCTGTTATTTTGGGGTTTGGCCGAAGGTGTCACGGATCAGGAAACGAATCCCTCTGCAGAAGTCGAAGTGTACTTATTTACACATACTCACGGTCTATTGCCGGTTGAAATGCGAATACACATGTCACTGACACAACCGAATCCACATGTATGAACAGTGGCTTTAGTCGTGACAGTAAGACCACCTGGTTTGGCCGCCATTTTTTTTTTATAATAAAAAAAAACCATTGGAGAAAATGACAGGTCAAAAATTAAAAATTCGTCGCCGAATTTCTTCTTAGGCAGTAAGGGAACATTTCCTAAAGGAGGTGTAGTTCCAGTAATGAAACCAGAGGGGTCGCCATTATCTTAAACCGTACATTCTCATTGAACGGCCCTCGGTGTTTCAGAACCGGAGCCATTGCAGGAGAATCACGAATAATAAAACCATATTTCCTCCTCAATTACAACAACAAAAGCCAAGTTACCTGACAATTTCTATGACACGAGAATCTAACATACCTTCTCTTCCATATGCTGCAGTTTCTCTTGAAAAAAAAGCAACAAATAAAACGATTTTGGACTAATTTTGGAAAAAGGCAGAATCACCTTTTTCGTCTCAGTCCCAACCGTATGAGCAATACAGGTTAAAGGTCACACCCTGGTATACCGGGGTCATACACGGGACAAACTCGAGTAATGTTTGGGATTGTTTGAGTGTTTTAACGCGACTTCAAACGTGGTCGCTGGGGTTGTCGGGCCAGGACATTGTAAACGCAAAACGGTAGGTATCACTGGCCGTCGTTAATATGATAAAAAGATTAATCAAGATTTTTGGTGCTAATTTTGGAGCAGAGAGTCATTCATCATTCACTTTCATTTTACTACCACGGAGGCCCAGTTCACCAACGGCTGTTTTTCCTAGGGCCGTGTTTACAAACACAATTACAAAAGGTACATACAATGCAGGTGATAACAACAAATGTAACAGAAAATCCATGTACCAGGCTTAGATGAAAATGTCCTTAATGATCTTAATAAATCTGAATGTTGCCTGATTTTTGAAGTTTTAGCTCAAGATTGTTCCAATTATGCACCTTCTTAGGATAGACTAACGCTTTTTGTACTCCGTTTTGGGTTGTGGAATTGTAACAGTAAACATGCTGTGCACGAAAGTTCATAATTATTGCTAGTGCATTGAAAAACTGCCAGAAAGATATGGAGGTGCTAGGCATTCAAAATTTGTAAACCACGAGGCAACAATTGTAACTTTGTCTATGAGAAAGGACGATGCCAACCAAGGTGATTAAGAACTGCATGACTAGGGTATCCCAGGCTACACCCACGATTATACGTGCTGCCTGTTCTGTCTAATCTGAAGACGATGTAGCTACTGTAAGTACCCTACAATTTTTCCCCAAACAACATTTCAATAGTCTAAGTTGGCAGGATAATGGCAATTATAATAGTAGTTACGATATCATGTTGGAACAAGTGACTTGCCTTTTTTTAACATAAAACATCCTTTAAGTGATTTTTTTTTTTTGTCGAACTTTTCACTTTGCTGATTCCATGTCATGATCTCATCCAATGAAACCCCAGATTTTAAATTCATTGCACTCTTTGAAGACTGACATTATTAATTTTGAATAACAGAATCATTAATTTGATCTGTAACCGTATTAACCGGCTGTCTTGAAACCTCTAACATAAATTCTGACGTATCAACTTAGACTTAATTTGTTACTTTCAAGCCATTTGTTTAAAGTGTGAAGATCTTCATGAATAATACTGTTTGGAATATCATCAATTGCGTTGGAAGCCTAATAGATAATGGGTCATCAGCATACATACAACTTTACAATGGGATAAGTAGTTAGGCAAATCATTACTATAAATAAGAAAGCCAATAGGACCATCAATTGAGCCTTGAGGCATCCCACACACTAATTTGCAACAATCAAAAGTATGCCGTTTGCACAGAAGTATAATTGAGTTTCGCCCACTTAAAAACTTTTGACCATGTAATGCCCATTTTACTTAATTTCCCTACACTTTAAGTTTATTTAGAAAATGTTATGATTTACATCTCAATGCTTTTTTTTAAGATCAGTGTGCATAAACGCAACCATTTAAACCCTAACTATTTTCCCATACCAGTCCTCAGTTACATTAATTAAAGCAGTATAAGTGGAATGAAAGAGGGCGTAAGCCAGACTGATTACTATTTATTAGATTATTTACCTTTTAAGGTAGTTGTAGAACGTTTTGATCAAAAACAGCTCTTTCAACAAATCTTATAAATTAAACCAAAATTGAGATAGGCCTATAGTTACCTGAGTTACAGTAACTGTAACTCGGACTTAAGGTACTGAGTTACGAACGTTGCTATTAAATGACTTAGCCATTTTCCTGAACTCAGCGCAGTTCAACTTTGCAAAGGATAACTTATCTTAATTTTATTTTACCACCCTCAAGTACGTCATGCAGCATGTGTATCTCTGATTCTATATTGTGTGATGTCATTTTTCACTTACCTAGTTCGGAAAAATAGACATTTTTGTGGAGGTCTGCTCCATTATTACCTCACAACCATATCGTTGATAATAATCGCTAGGACTCCCGTGATTAGTATGCACGCCCACTGGCGAACAACGTCATTCGGTGTTTTTTTGGGCTGCCGGTGATTCTATATTTCCTTGACGATGCTAAGCCACACCCTCTGCGGAGATATCTAGAGCCAAAATTTGTCCGAGGCGCTCCTTCTTTTACCTAAATTGACTATATGCCATTTTACGAAGGGGTTTTCCTTGCCATGCTTGTTTTTTTTGGTGCTTGGTTTGGTGTAAATTGTTCGGAAGAGAAGTTTCTAGTAGTACACCCGATTTCTAATAACACTAGATAGCGAACGCCAGCTCAAAAGCCGTAACCATCTTTCCCCGCAGTGCGTAACTTATTTCCTAGCGTGGTGTACCAATTAATTCATATATTCCCTGATTACATTACATAGCGTGGGGTACCAATTTATTAATATATTCCGCTTGTGCATAGAACGATGTACCGTTTCCAGCCAACAGGTTACGCGCATAGCGCGTACGCGGGCGCGTTTCGAATGTATGACCGTAATGAAATATTTATATATTTTTCAAAACCCGGTTACGGGTGGCCGCCTATTTTTCAACGGGCCGTACGCTATCTAGTGTTATAAATTAGAAATCTGTGTTCTAGTACCGATGCTGTTTGTGCACCTGTCTCTCATTGCTCTCACGCGATTGACGTGTGTGGTTATGTGGCCGTATTTCACGGACTAGTCAGACGATGGTAGCCAAGAATCACCAATTTTAGCCGTCGTCATTGTTTAATTAGAACAACAACAGGTGGTATTTTTCTGAATTGTTAGGTGCCGATTTCAAAATTATCCGATTATTATAGTCCTAGCTCACTCTTCACTTTTTGGGATAAAGGCCAACTTTTTTTTTTTTCTTTACTAGGACACTCATAAATACTAATACCCCACATATACCCGCATCACTTAGTTTTTTTGTATGGGCTTGGCCGGAAGCGTCTGAATATGTGTTTTGGAAACGATTTTGTTCAATGTCATCGGTGGTGTGCATTTGTTACCCGTGCGTTACGACCTTTACCCATACCTCGTCATTTATGCTTCCGGTTTTATTCTGACTTCAAAATTCTTCTTCTGCTGGTGAGAATCGCTTCGATCCCTCCTATTTCTTCTCGATTTTACAATTTGTGCTATCAAATTGTAAAACAAATGGGTATGTACAGTAATGTAAAGCAGTTTTTTTTTGTGGCGGGCAAGAATTTGACATAAATGCATGTGAGTGATATTGGCGGGATTTTGGTCTCTGTAGACCTTGCACCAGGTTTGAGTTCATTCATCCCGTATGTCACGTCACTATCAAAACCGAACTAGAAAAAATCATCTTTGGGTTCGATAATGCCCAGTGCTAATGATAAATGATTCGAATGTCTATTACTATGACTAATAGTTACCAGGATCGGCATGGGTCACCCAGCCTTGAACTGGTATTACTCTGGCTCTTTTCCAGCAGGTGAGAAACTTACTAGTGGTGAAAGAGTGATTAATAGTGAAGTAATTACTGGTGATTGATGATTGGTGCAGCAATTTAGTAGTTTTTAAAGGAAATTATCTAGACCATTCGCCTTTTTGTCATTTAATTTTAATCGTTGTTTAAGGACATATTCATGAGTGACAGGAACAAAATCAAATGTTGCCCATTATTGTCATTCTCGTCAATATGGTGCGTTTAAATTACATAACTCATTATCTTTAAGTTTCCCTGGCAGTTTAGGTCCAATTTCTATCAAAGTAATCAGTTAGTGCATTTGATTCTTTATCTTCAGTTACTTGACCTGTATTAGTTCTGATTCAGAAATTTCTGTGTCTTTATTTTTAGATGGGATTACAATGTCGAATGTGCTCCCAAGTTTTTTTTGATACTATTTTTATTTTCAGTGAATCCTTTGGAGAGAAATTCTCTTTCTTATCTCTGATTAATTATTATTTTATTTGTTTAATTTTTCGAAATGATTCCCAGCTTTCATGACATTTTTTGAACGAATCGCATTTAGTTTTAAATTTGTCGCTCCTCCGAATCATTTCACACAAACGATTTCATTAGTAAGCCATGGAGCACGTTTTTACGAACCGACCTCTGTGTCTTTTAATAGGTGCAGGCCTGTTTAAGCAACAATACTCAAAAGAGTGAGTCAAAACATTGAGCAGAAAGTCAATAATCAACCACTATTGTTTCCAATTCCCAAGTCAACTTTGGGCCAGTCTTTAGAAAATCTGGTCATTAAATGTAGTATAGGAACGTGAGCTTTTATATTTATGCTTCTGTTTATCATTAGTATTACTATTAGTATTTCTAGCCTTACCCCAAGTAACAATGTTATTGAATGATCACTACTTCCTATGTGATGACCCCTGAATTGGCCAGCATTTATTCATACTTGCAACATAAACAAAGGTCAATCATGTGGCACTTGTCTCAGTTATCGAGTAGGTTCCTCAATAAGCTGGTTAGATTAAAACGTTGCACAAATATCTTTAATTTTTTCTTTGTTGTAACAGTGGGCGTGTTGTTCAGATAGCACCACAATTTAAATCCCCCATTAGAATGTACTCCTTACCTTCAAATCAATAATCCTGAAGACGGTGTACAAGGTGATCAAATACATCAATACAGGAACCTGGTAACCTATACCACAGTCACAATGAAAGTTCTGCTTATAGGCATTATCATCAATTTATTTTATTTTATTTATTTATTTGGACATACACTTTTACAACAGTGGCACTCCCAAAAGGTGGTGCTCCTAAATCATACAAAACCATAACAACAACAAAACCATCAAGAATACAAAAGCAATAAGTGAGATACCAATAAAATACAAACTAAGGGCAAAGCAATTCATCAACGCTGATACACTCCCGAGTTTTGACGTCGAAATTGTAAAGTCTCATACATGAAAGAATGCAGCACACTGATGCCAAACATGATATTGTACCACATTTCGGGATCAAGAGCCCTTCAATTTAAGGAGTCAAGCTGCTCAGGAAAATAAAATCAGATCTAATATCTTGTGGTCCAACACTTGTTTGATATAAAAATGCAACACCTCCTCGTTTAGTTTCATCAATGTTTCATAAATCTGATCTGTCTGTAATAAATATAATAATCATCAATATTTCTATTACTATCATCTATTTCAATCACCCAGAAAGTTTCGCCAAGAACCCTATTACATCAATTTGGTTATCGCTCAAAACATGCTCAAGCTCATCAAAATGATTAGTTAAACCACGAATGTTTTGAGTTGACATAACAAAACCTTTTGAATTTTCAAGGCAATTAAAAAGATTACCCATCGGAAATCCTATGATCGGGATCTGTAATACCGACACTTAGAATTATGAGGAGGATACATAGTACTTGTGTCATGTTTTATTTACATACATGTATTTTACATCGGCAAAGCATTGTTAGCATCATTAATATAAATATATTTAACAATTAATAACTCTGTCATCATGTTCAAACAAAACTTGTATAGTAGTCCTTGCCATGTTTTTCATTTTCTTGGACATTGTTAATGGAGTCACTTGGGTTCATTACGACATGAGTTTTAAGAATAAGACATTTCCTTAAGTGTTCATTTAAATGAGAACAGTTTAATGTCTTGGTAGGTGCATGGACAAGGTAGGGTAAGATGCAGAGACAATGCATTTCTCAGATTCATGATGTTCTTCCGCGACCAAGACTGTTCAAATTAACGTTCGATCCCAGTAGAGATCACTGCGAATATGTCCATTTCCTAGTACACAAAGGATTGATCTTAGTACTCAATGTAGCTCTAGCAACTATTGTGCAATATTGTTCTAAAATCTCATTCAGTTCAATGATAACACGGTTTCACAGCATTGCTCCGTGTTGAGGGATGAGCCTTGGTAGAATGCCAGAGCAATAATTCTGGCTGATGGGAATTTAAGTCATGGGTAGCTTTCTTGAGACGCTTGGCCTTTCTTGCACAATCTTCTGTCGATTCTCTTGTGTGTTTTTGGTCCATGCTTGCAGTATTTACATGCTTTGGGTCAGAAAACTCAGTCATTAACCATTTTGTGAACCATCTGCAATTGTAGCACCACCTTTAGAATAGATATTGTAGATCGTCCATGGTAAAATCTCTGTGCATCAATTTCTTGCACACTAGAATTACTGAAGAATGGAATCTGAGTGAGTGGAGTGGAATTTATCCTAGTTACATGTGGTGGAGTACCAGCGGGGGGTTGGTATTTCTACGCCTTCCTTAGACTTGGGGGAATGTTTAAACCTAACCATCAGTTGTAGATGATGAAGAGGGGTTGAAATGATAAGTTTTGGAGCTGGAGGGCCTGTCTCCGTAATTGGATCAGAAAGCATGCTAAGGAGTTAGAAGTAACTATTTGTGTAGCAGCAGCTTGAGGTGGTGATCTTAACCTCTGGACTGGCTGTACAAAGTTTGGGGAGGGCTCAGTAAAGCTACATTCTTAGCCTGTAAGAACACATTTCTGTCACACTGTTCTTGGTATGATTTGCCAACTGGGTGTAAGAGGAGCGTAGACTCTGATATTCACTGAGCTTGCCTTAAGATCCTTGTTAGCATCCCTCAATGTTTGAATTTTCTTTTTCCATTTCAGCTTTGCTTTCTTTATCACCGCTTGATGATGTTTGAGAGCTTTGGCATGAGAGAGTGTACCTGTCTTAGATGTTTGCACACCCATATTGCTTGTAGATGTTGAGGCACACGCCTTTCCTGGGGTAGATGTGAGGGGAGTAAAACTAACTTCATGGTCACGTGTCGTCTCATGCAGGGAGGTTGAAGGGCTCACTGATTCTGTGGCATGGTCTAACAGCTGGCCGATATCTTGTAGAATGGTGTCCCAACCCAAATTTTGTGTTGAACTCTTTACTGAGATGGTGTGGGTTGTGGTATAGCAAGTATTGTTTGCCTTGAGTACTAGGTCATAGATAAGGCCATGTTGTTTGGCATGGTCCTCTGGGGTATCATAGAGTAATGTCAACTCACACAGAATTGCATCACCATGTGCAGGATTTACGAGACAAAGTTGTTGATTGTGATTTTGGCTTTTGTTTTTCCATTTTGTGTTAACTGTAAAATATCCTCACTTGAAAATCCTGGACCAGGACATGGCTAAGTTAACCAGGAGTGTGTTGAAACTCCTTGTTGAGGCTATTGTTGAGTTCAGTAGTGATGCCATTTCATTAAGATCAAATTGTTGTTCAAAGTGGTCCCCTAGTGGTTGGCAATAATGAGTAACAGGAAGTACAAGTAGTGATAACAATGGTGTGTTAGTTTGCACAGGTTTTCAGTATACAAATCCTGATGAGAAATGAAAATATAAATCCTAAAAAAATATCTCCAAACCTAAAACAGCTGGAAGAACATAAACTTTGATCAGGCAAGGTTCCTTGTACGATGTAGATGAAGTCACAGTAGAAAATTTGTGTTGAATTTAAACTTGAAACACTATCAAATTTTAAAAATTGAAGATCTTGAGTGATGTGAAACTTGTGTCTGCTGCCTGATGTGAAGTAGTCACATGGATATCTTTTCTGATGGGACGAAAGGAGGGTAATTGTTTTTTAAACTAAGAAACTATTTGGGCGACTCACAATTTAAATAAACAGTTTTGTTTGCTCATGTCAAATATCCATTGGCCAGGTAGCTAGATCTATCGCACGGGCGTATTGATTTTGAAAAGGAAACTAAATGTCGTCCACTGGAGATGAGAGAAATTAACTTTATCAAAGCTTTTTGTAAAACGGTTAGGTTTACTGTTAGTTGCACATAGTTTGGCAGTGGTGTTTGTAACCCCACCCTTTTTATTTTTATACTCACCCGTTTGATGAAAACACCCTTTATATTGAAAAGTAATACCCCCCCACCTTTTTATAATTCATTTGAAATTCTACAGCTGTCACAACCATTGTTCCTTTTTAACCATTATATTAAATGACATACAGATTAAGATAATTTTTCATTTTTTTTTTTGTTGGTCAATTAAATTCCACTTCCACAAAAAAGGCATTTGTATTTAGGAACCCCCCCCCCCCGAGAATACCTAGTGCTTACAGAGAAGGACCCAATTTGTCCGCCTCAGAAATTCTTTCTGTTCCTTACGCCCCCCCCACCCCATTTGTAAAGGTCTGGTTTATGGTTCTGGCCCACTGTTGTTTATACTATCAGCTCAGGCACTGCAATTTTGGAAGTTATTTTATTAAAAAGTAAAAATATGTGCGAAAATCACAAATGCACCTTGCGCGATAGACTAATGCCCATTTATTTTCGTAAACTGCTGTAAAATATACACTTTCAATAATAATACGAACGCCATATAACAACGTCAATCACTCACTCCAAACAGACCACATGAGCGCGTTCCTTTTTGAGTTCAATACGCCCGTGGGATAGCTCTCGCTACCTGACAGTCAAAGGTCCAAAAATTTGGATTGTACAAACATCTGAATAAAACTTCTCTCGCGTAATTCGGAAAGGCCCTTATTTTTACATAAATTTTATCGCCTTGGAAGGACATATCAAAAAATGAAATGGTACAGGTTTGATGGACGAGTATCTAAGCACACAAGTGGAGTGTTAATTTGGACAATATAGTTTTAGGCAAGTGTACACATACGCAGTATGAAAAGGCGTGCACTTCGCAATTTCACTGTTCTGGTTTATAGTACATTTCCCGTTACCCTCGGTACAAAACCAGAGGTCCAGTAGATGAACGAGTAGTGTTAAAAAGATATGTGCACCTCTCGGGTTTTGGTTACCAGAACTAAAGGAGGTGGCACTAGTGGTTATTGAGCTGTAATCAACAAAGCCTTAAAACGGTGCAGCACTTGCTCACATGGAATTAAATATACTAATCCTGCACTGTACAGGTCTGTTCCTCAAGGCAGAGTAAAACTAGTCTATCTTCTAGCTACTTGTTATACTATGGAGGCTGGCAGAGAGTCCTTCCTGTGATAGTATTTAACTACGCACAGATAGATTCCCCTTCTAACAATAACATTACATCATTCTCATACATAAACATAACCTTACACTAGAGCTGACCCATCGGAAGTTCATGGCACCCGAATTACATAACTTCCTATATATAACTTTATGGGGGAATTCCCAGATCTTGCAATGTTTTGATCTCAAACATAAACAAGTTTCTAAGTTCATCTTGTGGGAATTCCCCACTTCCCCTATTGTGCAATCTAAACATGTGGCAGTTTGCAAAACAAACTGTGGCATTCCCCTTTTCTCTTTTATAGTAAACAAGTGTTTTTTTTTTTCCGTGAGAAATTCTTTTCTCAAATAACATTGAGAAAAAATACTTTTGAGAGTTTAATATCAGAAAAATGGAGGCCATATAACATACTTATATTCTTAGTGTAGCGTGTTGTCCCCACGTCAATTCAGCCACTTGGCCTGGTTCCAAATGTTTTTTCAGTGGGTGAGGGGCGCGGCTGCCGCCAAAGCTGCACAATCCAGGGTACTCACCCCGGGTATGCGGTCACGATTCCGAATGTAGTTATGAGGACTTCGCTATGGGGATTATTTAGGGCATGTCCACATGCCAAATAAAACGAATTTCAAACGTAATTCCATACCAGGTCTACCATACACACCATAACAAATATAGGAATCTATGAGTAGACATTTTTATTTTTCTGTAAACCAAATGGAAAATTTTTTTAACTTATTGTCAACAGTATTTTATACAATCATTAAACCTTGCTACTGCCAATATGGTCACGTGTGCGGTTACGACGGGGAAATACAATTCTGAAATTTTCCGCGGTGTTTCCGCGGAAAACACAGGTGAATATTGCGTCCATCCAGACCTCTAAAACAAAAAAAACGACCTAACTTGCAATGACTGCTCTCACTTAGTACATGTGCTGGTATTTTTACCGATCTAATGAGTGTCATTCGTAACCTAATTTGGACATTAATGACAAGAGATCCCCGTATCAGGTTTTTAGATAAAGAATTCAAAATTCGATAATTTTCTAACTGGGCAAAGCTAGATTTCACCTAAAAAATGCAACGGAGTGGCCGTTTTTTTCGTTTTTCTTTTTTTTTTGAGATATTAAGCTGTCATG
>JAMKCH010028004.1:0-17783 GCA_023653785.1 Ophioderma brevispina | reverse complement strand
AGCTAGCGCAATGAAATTGCAGGAGAGGGAATTTTGATTTCATGCTCTTTAAAATATCTTCTTTTAACATAGATCGACAATGTCAGTTTTTTCGAAATTAGATTTGAAAATACACCCCGTTTTTTCGAGCTCCGCAAACCCGCAGAATCGGGTTTCACGGGCGCTTCAGCTTATGTCGCGTATCATACGCCAAGCGCTTCTCATCCATTTTTTAAATAAACGTTAAATATGAAGGAATACGGCACATGAATGACACCAAAGCCATTCTGGGCAAATTACCCGCCACAACCCAAACTACACAAATTACGCTCAAATCTAGGTTTTATAGGAAAACTAGTAGCGGTGTGCCTTTCGCTGCGGAGGATTTTGTACTGTGCTCCCCGTAAAAATTCTCTCCGTCATTTTCAAATAAAAGAAATAGAAAAACGCCCAATTTGGCGCAAAAATGGTATAAGGAATTCACAAGCTATAAGCGGAAGATAATGTAGGTTCACCTCCTGTCATTAAAATAAAGAAGTTACCTAAATTTTCGTCTTAAATAATACCCCTTCCAATTTTTTGTCTTTCACCCTTGTCATATACCCTATTGCTCACCGTAGTTCAACTCTACGGGCCTGGGGTTCGTCCGCGAAACTCAGTCGTAAAGATCGTGCTTACTATGTCATGCCTGAGTGGATAACTTATCCAAAGCACTGGGTAAACTGGTATGAAAAGGTCTATTATGTAGGAAACATGCATGAGTTAGTATACCACGCTAGGGTTACGCATGAGGTGCGCGAACGGACACCCAGGACTCATTTTCTTACTTTAACTCTCCTATTCGTTACCTGTTATATATCCCTGCAACGTTTTAACCAAATTTCCCAGTTTCCCAGCCAGTCTTGGCAGGAGACTAAAATAAAAGAAATGCTTTTTAAGGCCATTTAAACATGCAATGATGTTTATTCTTTGTGAAATTGCATCCGCTTACACACCAACACTAAAACTCCAAAAATTAATAGTAGTACGTGATCATTTCATAAAAGGAAACATTTAATGAAAATGACCCTTCAAGCTATAGAAAAAGACTCCTTCGCAATTTGAAGCAGTGGTTTCTAAGTCCTGGTCGCTGGCGACCCGACAAAAAAATGTGCTAATATGGCTTTAACATCAAACAGCATTAGGCTTCATACGCGTCACTCCAAAATGGGAGTCCCCCACGTGTTGGGTAAGAGGGTTAAAAGTAAAACGTACACACATGGATTTTTCACTTTGCCCAAGGATGAAATTAGCAGTCTCTAACCCACAATTGAGAGTATTTTAAATTTGATTTGTCCGATTTTTATGCTTCAAAAAATTCTTATGGAGGTATACCAAGGTTGCGCCGTTTTGAAACCAGGCAAGATCATTAAGGGAAAGTCCTATTTCATCGATTTCTTATGGCAAAAAATATCATTTGGGGCATGGGTGTGTACAAATATTTGGGACGGCCGACATGTATAGTTGCCGCTTAATTGCATCTTGGAATAATAGCTAGCAGGAGAGAGGTATGATGGCAACCTGTACGACGGTTTGTAAATAACTTCTTGATTCATCTGCAATCTGAAAGCATACGAATTTAATCTGTAGGACTTGATCAGAGCTATGTGTAGTTCGGAAGTAAATTTATCACATGTGTTGGCAGGATGTGTTGCAATGGAACTTAAAAATTGCCTCATCCCCGAAATTTGGGTTCCTCAGCGTTTCAACCTTGCATTTTATATCTTAAAGAGTACCTTAAATTTTTCTATGGTGGCAACCACCCAATACCCTTCGACTTTTCTCCAGTGCGCTAAACTGCCAAGAGCTTCGTAAAAAGTTCCAGGTGGTAATCATTTCTCCACCCTTTCGGTCATTTTAGTGAAAAAACTGTAAAGTAAGCACCTTCACCAGGGTTTGGTAGCCTTTCAAGTCGGACGAGTCGGGGAGGGATTGGTTTGCACCCAAGAAAAAAAATTTAAGGTTACACTTTTTACGATCTTGCAGCGTATGGCTCTAAAACTCTTATGTTTATGGAACAAACTAGTCACCGCTACCATTTACAGCTGAATCCGATTATTATTCCTAGATTTTTTAGCGCAAAATTGGATGTTCGCTAATTATTTCTGTGAAAATGCCAATTTTGCCCGGACTTGCGGTCTTCAGGACGGTCATTGTGTGGACGCCATACTTAGGTATTATGGAAAGAAGAGGACCAAGCTATCCGGATATCAAAAAATCATTAAGCATTGGGGCTTTTTAAACGAATTCCCGACAGGTAAACAGTGTTACAAAAAGGCTGGTAAACAGGTGTGAAGGTTATTATGAAAACTATAGTCGTATTTATAAGTTACAAAATGTAATAATTGGAAAATATTTATAATAATGAACTTGAGACTGCCTGATGCTCAGTCCTGACCTTAAGTTGAAGGTAAATTGGCTAGAACCTTACGAGAGCTAATGAAAATATTATGACTTCTGTGGATTCATCAAACGCCAATTGAATGGCAACTATTTTGGACTTCACATGATACTTAAAATGGGACGGTGTGGCCCCGGCCCGTTGTTTTTGTTCTTTGACATTAAATCCTCTATTCTCATTGTCGTTTAATATTCTTGGATTACTTACTGGGCAGGGCCGTAGGCCGGGGGGGGGGGGGCGGGTTGCGGGGGTGCGACGCACCCCCCCCCCCAAAATGACAAAGGTCCGCTTTTTGATGTGAAGGTCCGCTGTGTCATGTTGAAGGTCCGTTGTTTCAAGCAGAAGTTTGCCTGCTTTCCTAAATTCTGTTATTTTACGGGTTTGATGTATGTTATATTGGCTGATTAAGTAGCTGTTAATCCCTTGCATTGCATTACATGTGTTTTGGAAACGCTGCGGTGATGTTATGGTCACCTCCCCCCCCCCCCAAAAAAAAGGTCAGCATTTGATGTGAAGGTCCGCTTTGTCGTTGAAGGTCAGTTGTATCAAGCAAGTTTGCCTTGCTTCCTAAATTCTGTATTTACGGGACGGGTTCTGATATATGGATGATTAAGTAGCTGTTAATCCCTTGCATTACGCAATAAACTGTTTTTTGAACGATGCGGTGAGGTTATGTCAACTTCCCCCCCCCCCCATCCCCACGGTGAAAAATTTTTGGGTTCAACCGGCGAGCGCAGCGAGCCGAAAAAAAATTGGTTTTGTTGGTACGCAAAAGGTCCACTTCGGGAAAAGCCGTCCCACACACAATTTCTGGCTACGGGCCTGGTCCGCCGCGGTACATATACTAACAGCTGTTGTTTTGAGTGGTTGTGCGTCATGAATGAAATAGTGAGTCATAACAATGGTAAATAACAAATACTTTCTTGGTGCTTGGACGACCATTGTTTGTTGTGATGTTGTAATCCTTATAAGCCCCCCCCCTTCAGATTTGGAGACGACGGTAACAACCTTTGGGCAACCGGACGAGCGCAGCGAGCCGAAAAACAAAATGGTTGTCGGTACAAGATTGGTCGGTACATTCACACATCGGTCACCTCGTCAACAAATCCCGGCTTTTACGCCACTGCATGGAAACTCCTCTTGAACTACTTTAAAACTATCTCCAGGAAAGGAAATAGCTTACTCCTTTAATGTAACTCTCAGACTTCTTTTTAGCTTAATGTGAGTTTCCTCATGACTCTATACTTGGTTCACTTCTCTGCCTTATACTATGCAAATTACTGACCAAATGCTTTTCAAAACACTCGTTCCATGTATTAGCATCTTCTTCAAATCCGGACATGATGAATACGCTCACCCCAAACCTTTATCTTAACTCCAACATGTTTCAACGTGGTTCAAAGCCCAACAATCTTGTCCTAAATAGTCAGGGGGACCCACGGACTTGAGGACCCGGCTCGGAAAGATACGATTTTTTAGTTCAGAGTCATTTAATACCATGTTTGGATATATGAAAATTGCTGTGTAAAATCTGGTTTCTTGTACAGCTGTCCGTTACTGACCTGTTTTAGAAACGTAGTGCAAAATATTGTGTCCATTTTTAAGGGTTGGGGTAACAATTTCAGGATTATTCCTTCGTATCTTACGAAAGGTGGACAAAGTGGTAATATAAAGTTGCTAATATCAACAGTACAACACACATTGTCACTTATTTGGTATTTTATCAGTTAACATTTTTTTAAACAATGGTCCAAGTCCAAAACGCGTTTTTTCCGTATGAATTTGAATACACATACTTAATATCGTACACAAACATGTCCGACATGTCACTCCTACGTCGAGAGAATGATGAATTACGTATTTGCTATTAGTTTTATACAATCTGAGTTGAGTTTGGTATTTGGGGGTTTTTTTTTTTACCATGTTTATATTTTATAAGGGAGCGGTCATTATTTACGCCAGGGGGGGAAATGGGGGATTTCAACTTGTTTTCGTTCGAAAAATTACGTTCAAAAATGTTGCATTCCACCCCGATTTTTTATGAGATTGTTTCATTTAAAAGGTCCACTGTTCCACCTCCCCCTTTGTTTATAAAATTGCTCATATGCGCACCTCTGCTTACAATTTCTTTCGTATTCCCCTAACGCAAATTCTCCATTTCCCCTGGCGTAAATAATTCCCCCTCTTAAAGTTCCCGCCCACTTGGCTACTGGAGTATTTTGGAGTTTCCAATTTTACGATGATGACATTCCAGGTTACACAATTTTTCGGATTTACAGAAACACCCGGAAATATTTGTCCGATTTAGGCCCAATATGTGCAGAAGTTCCTGTGTGTGCAACTATAGCAGTCAGGAGGGGGCGAGTAGTAGGTCCCCGAATAAAAAACAAACAGGCAAACAATCACCCAACTGATTAAAATGACCCAAAGTGAACTCATGAACATTAAATAGTGCGGAAAAAAAACATTTCTTAAATTTTCGGCCCCAATCTGAAAACTTCCCCCGTAAAAAACCCCGGCTACGATCGACCCATATCTACATAATTTCCAGGGTGATTCAGAAGTGCCCAACCTTCCGACACCTACCTCCTCAACCTGGACAATTCTTACACAACACTATGTAAATTCTTTATTAAAATAACAAAAGACCATATACCGTGGCTGTCGTACCCCGCAGTTATATCACTATCTGGGATGAGGAATGTGATGCACTTTACAATGAATTTGAATTCTGAACGCGCGGAGAAGCAACATCTAAGACTTCAGATATGGACAAACTGATTGGTAGGAACGTCGTGAGCGATGGGAGGGCTGGATGGTACTAGGGGATCCATCAAGACTAAAAGGCTCAAATAAGGTTAACCTACTCAAGATACACTAAAAGATGTGAGAGGTGTTTTAGGTCAAATTCGAGGGTGATGAGTGTCAAATTGCTGCATGAAAAATTGATAAGGTTGTGGCAAGTGGTGAAATTTTGTTTTAAAGGGACACTACCCTATGTTATGATAAAACTAGCTTTTTTAATACGATACAGGTATGCACATCTTCAGGAAAATTTCAATGTCACATTAAAGGTTCAGGTATAAAAATTTGTTTGATTTTTTTAATTAAATTTATGAAAACCTCTGCTGCTAAATGATAAAGGGGTACACCTGATTAAGAGCTAGTGAAGTAAAAGCACCAATGTGGGTGAATATTTGCAACTTAAACCTTTACACATGGATGGTGACAACGTTGTAACAATGACAAGCATCAGTCGATAATAGTAGCACTAATTCTTTTCAGAAACATAAGTTCTATAATTTGACAAGTCAGGTAAGTATCTTGACTCCAGTCTGTCTTTCAAGTGAGGGCAGCATTTAGTTACACGCTCTGTTACCGTGATAACAAACGAGTTTCAAGGTCATGATCCTCATATAAAAAGGTCCGGGGGCACAGCCTATCGGAAGTAACGGTTATGTGTCTCAGGCCATCAGGTGAAAGATAGGGGCCTTTAGAGTAAAATATGTACCCAAAAAATAAGGGGTCATTCAGTTAACACAGCCTGAAGAAAGATGAGGTATCATCAGTATGTAATTTAAGAAGGGGATCATTGAGGTAACAACCTGAAGTTCAAAATAGGAAGTGCGTCTTTTCCAGAGTTTTCTTCCAGAGTAATTGCATGAAATTATAAAATTGTTCAAATGGCGTTGTAGTGTGCCAAATTTGATTTGGATGTTAAAATGTTTAAAAGTGGATGCTTTCTGGAAACTTGTTGAAAAAAAGGTGGGTAGAAGGAAAAGAAGAAAATGGGGGTTATTGCGTATCTGAAGATGTTAAAAAGGGGTTATTGGGTAAAAGGTAAGTAGCAGCCACAAAACGGGGTCTTATTGTGTACAAAAAGTAAGAAGCAAAGAGGGTTATCTGAGTGCCCCCCCCCCCAACCACGGAAGGAAAAGGTGGAAAATGAAAAATGTTTTAAGTTATGCCTTCATTTTTACAGTGTACCTCTGACTCTGGCACAATACAGAAAACTGGTTTTTAGCAAAAAAACTGCAGACTTGTCTTATGAGATGTCCTGATGGAATTTAAGTACACATAAATTGTTTTGGCAACCGGGCTTTTCAAATCTGAAATCTAGAATGCCAGTTGTGCTAAATACAGTTTTTTTTTTTTCTGTCTTGTGCCAGGGCTACAGTCTTGTTCAAAACTTGCAAAATTATCAACTATATTCCCGACCGGGATGGTTAGTATGCGAGTTTCCCCGTCGTCAACGAGACAGGGGTGCTGAAACGCCCTAGCAGTAGGCGACAGCATCAAGACACTCATAGTGCAGTTTAGTGTCCCCTGTAAACGGGGGGCTCGACCGTTTGCCACCACCAGAATATGTGACATGGATCCATATAAGTTTGATCGTATGTAATGATTCCCACTTCACAGGGCACAATCCATTCACTGATCAATGACATGCTATGGATGAGGATTACCCACACAATGTGCATGAACATTGGCGAGTAGGCCTTGTTTTTAACATCATTGGAAGCCTTGTTGAAATGGTCTTCGGATATTTCTTCAAGTTACCGTAGTCAACCAAATTACACACCTTCTGAAAATAGATTATCTTGGTTGTCAGCTCTAGTGACGACGAGTATAGTTCTAACCGTTGCCATGGCGCTCTCTTGATCTGCCACGCAATACATGGTGATTTTTGCCATAGAGTTAGCATTATACCCTATACAATATATAGAACACACTCTTATAAAATTAACCATTTTCGGATTTTCGGAATGTTCGATCATAAATAAATTCACATATGTTATGATGCTAATATATTTACAATTAGAGTTTACGAGAAAATCCATTGTTGAGCACGTCCTAGCAACGACGACCCCGTGCGTTTTATCATGTCCTATGCGTTAGACAGAGTACGCGTGGAAGGTAATAGGCCTAGTGAATGACTGTGTGCACAGCGAATAGGGGAAAATGGACAGTAACGCAAGATTGATGATGTTTATTATGTCGAGCCACTTGTTCAGTCCCCATCAGCACAGACTTTGAAACGAGCAAAAGTTGTGGACAGGATCGATTGTCAGACTGCTAGTCGATTGTTCGCGAGTTGTTGACGCCAAGAAAAGAAAAGTACAGTCACATAGAAGACAACCGCGACGCGCGGACCCCCGACTTCTACCCAAATACACAAGGCCACATTTCTTTCGAAATCGGTTGCAGTCTTGTTCAATTACAAGACAAGGAGATTGTCAATCGCCGAGCAGTAGGCGATCACGCATGTCACTTGTTCAGTTCTCAATCAGTCGCCAGACTTAACACAGACAAACACAAGTTGCTGTCAAGACCTAAAGTACGGCGACTTATTGTAGTCGCCGAGTTTCGTCGCGATTAAAATGTACAGTTGCGTGCATTTTCTCTCCCGCTGAGCAAACTCATGCCGACCACTTTCCTACGGCGCACCAACTGATCGGCTACCGCTTCCAAACCGCTCATGATTGTCAAGCGACCTTCCCGATTCCAAAAAACCCGCCACGATTCTTTCTTGCAGCTTAAAAAAATGTGGCCGGGTTTTACACATTTTCCCGTGCTCCGACCACACCCAGAAAGACTACAGAGAACTGTACAGGACAGTCCCAGACTTGGCAAACAAAACTACACCTGAAAAAGGAAAACTGCTCACGATTTTTTAAAAAATGGACACAATCGGCACCAGTCTTGAGCAGTCTGAGGAAGCGGTTTTCTAGCCAAAATGGGTAAGTTACGACGACGGCTACAGAACAGGCCCGACCTTGCCGACACTACACATGAAAAGCACAACTGCTCACGATTTTTCGAAAATTTGGCAAATCGGCACCAGTCTGGAGCAGTCTGGAAGTGGTTGCTAGCAAAAAATCGGCTGTGTGACTGGAGCCGGTACAAGACAAGAGCTGCTCAATCGCCTTTAGCAGTAGGCGACACATCAGAAAATCAACGGGGAGATCAAGCATGGCACCTGTTCAGTTACCAATCAGTCGCAAACCTACATGACAGCAAAGTTGTGGACATGTTGCGTCACGACCTTCCCGATTCCAAAACCCGCCACCCATTTTTTAAGCTGCAAGAAAAAAAATGTGGCCGTTTTTTTTTTCAAATTTGCACATGCTTCCGACCACACAAGACTGCAGAAGACTGTACAGGACACTCCCAGACTTGGCTAAAACTACACCTGAAAAAGGAAATTTACTCACGATTTTCGAAAAATGGCCAATCGGCACCAGTTTTGAACAGTTTGGAAGCGGTTTTCTAGCAAAATAATCGGTAAGACTACAGAAGATTGTACAGAACAGTCCCAGACCTTGCCCAAACTACATATGAAAAAGGAAAACTGCTAACGATTTTCGAAAATTGGCCAATTGGCACCAGTCTTGAGCAGTCTGGAAGTGGTTTTCTAGCCAAAAAATCGGCTGTGTGACTGAGCCTTAAGAAAATGATGCTCCGTGGACAAGTCTGTTTTGCTGACTTATTGTTCAGTGGACCATATCTTCAGAACCACTCAACCAAAATGAACAATTTTTTTTTTCTGGCTGAAACCTTTTGAGATTCTTTTATCCAGTGGTGTAACCAGACATTTTCATTTTGGGAGGGAGCAGGCAGGCAAGGGCAAGAGAGCATTTGGGGGGGGGGAACACACATTCCCCAATGAACCTGTACTTACCTTGCTTCATGGGCAAGAATAAGGGAAAAATTTTAATTGGGGTTGTCCCTTCCCCCGCACGTTGCGTCACTGTTTGGATCATATCTTTATATTGCCCTTTGTTCTTCGAAATTGATGAAATTACTCTACAGGGCAGTGTCGGTCCAGTGGAGGGAGCGCTTCGTCCCACAATCCAAAGGTCATGGGTTCGAGTCCCATGCGGCCACCGATGTTGTGCCCGTGTAAGGAATTTACCTTATTTACTCCTCTCCACCCAGTGTATAAAAAGGCGGTACCGCGCATATTCAATGTCGGGAAGGTAAACAGGGACTCGCTGTAGAGGAGGTTGTAGAGAGACCCCCCTACAGGCAAAATTATTATGGTTGGAGTTGGCCAATTCGCTTCAAAGGAGAGATGGGCACTCCGTTCCTGATACAGGTCCGTCCCCTTTACTTTTTTTACTCTAAATGATTATAATAGTTCCTAAACCAGATAATGATTATGTTGGTAGGTGAATTTTCTCTTAAAAAGGCGGAAAAGAATAAGTTCGTTTAAAATAATGTGTAAACACCTTATTCCCCTGTCGTAAATAATTATGGTTTTAAAATTACAAACGTAAACAGATAATGAGCTGGTGAATGAGAGTGGTGTGTTTTGTCCGAGGGGATACCATTTTCTCGAACTTGGGGTGCATGAAAGGTGGGGATGCGTCCCCTTTTTTATAACAACAAAATTGATATTTTGTAAAAACTGCTTAAAAAGAAATTATTTGATTGCTATTCATTACCCCAACCCCACTTTAAAAAGCACTTACGGTAAATTAAATACTCTAGGCACTAAAACCAGTTTTCTTTCAATACTATTACTTTGGTATAAACCAAGTAATGATAATTACCTGAAGTATGATACAAATACATGTTTTGTCTCTGGAAACTGATGTGAAAAATACGATCCTTCTTTGGAAACTCCTCACAGAAAGGACAAATTTGGATCAGGAAAAAGTAAACAACTCTAACTTAGTTTGATTATATTGATTTGATTTGATTTTTCAATCTAATTGTAAATAGGAAGAGTGACCTTTGATTTCTAATGACCAGTTTTATATAAACATTACATGAACATGATACAAGGCAGCCCATCATCCAGAGGACCTCTAGTGCTGGGGACCAAATATTATTTCCCTGATAATCTTTTTCCCCTTTAAAAAATTCAACTTTCACCAAACGTGGGTGATTTTCTATGTGTGTATATTCACAATAGTACCCTCAACTTTCACCTCAAAACACTTCCTAAACCTTTTTTAGTCATATTAGTGGACTTGGGGCATTGTGTGATAATGTGTTTAAAAATAAAATAAGGACATAGGGTAATACCCCTTTAAAATCCACTTCCACCAACTTGACAAGTTTGCATGGTGCATATCGGAATTCAGCACCCTCAAATTGACTAAAACACTTCTTAAACCCACTTTAGTCAATTTAGTGGATCTTGCACATGGTTTCATAAAGCTTATATTAAAAAAAATAAGAAAAATCGGGTAATGCCCCTTTTAAAATCCACTTCCACCACTTGAGAATTGGGCATGGTGCATATTGGAATCAGCACCCTTGAATTGTCCAAAAACACTTAAACCTTTCAGTCAAATAAGTGATAGTGGCGCATGGTTTGAAACCACTATATTTAACAAAAAATAAGGAAAATCGGGTCGGGGGTAGGTGGGGTAATTCCTCTTTAAAAATCCACTTTCCATCAATGTGGTTGATTTTGTAAGGTGTCTTTTTGAAATCAGCACCATCAAATTGACATAACACTTCCTTAACACTCTTAAACCCTTAGTCAAATTAGTGGATCTTTGCGCATGGTTTTTTTCATAATCATAAAGCTATATTTAAAAATAAGAAATCTGGTAGTGCCCCTTTAAAATCCCTTATCCACCACTTGATCCAATTTTTGCATGGTGCATATTCGTAATCACACCCTCGAATTGCCCAAAAACACTTCTCAAACCTTTTAGTGTATCTTGAGTAGGGCTCCCCCCTCCCTCACATATGCCACCCATGGATCCCCCTACTACATGGTAAAAACCGTTAACGTGTTTGGACCCAGTGTAATTAAACCTTCCACGGTGTTCGAATCTCGGGTATGGAAATTTTTCGGGCGGTTTAATTTTTTTTTCCATTTTTTGTACTAATGAATACATTCTTTTGTGGTTACAACTTTTCTCATTCACTATGTTTTGGGTTGCCTATTTATGATCATATATGGATATGTTTTAATACGTTACACGACATTATTGTTTAACTATGATCTTTTCTTAAACATTTGTGCATCGATGCAATGTTTTAATCAATTGTCATATGGAAATTGAATTCCGCGTGATTTAAGTATATATCAGTTCTTTAAATGTTCCCACCCTTTCGTTTCAGTTTAGTATTTATTTTTTTAAATCCTTATGCTGTTTTTCCCAAATGGAGATAACCGGTCTAATATATAGGCCCAAATGGTGCCATTAGCATTGTGATTGACCTTCCCCTAAATGGACAGGTAACATCTTTGTTAATTGGAGAGCATGGTACATTTTCCTAGCAAGATATCATACCTATTTGGTTTGTTGTTAGCCTTATAGCTAAAAATTTATGAGCACAAATCGTACTTGTTGAAACTAGAGAGTTGGCATCCAAAGGGTTCCAAAACGATGAAAAGGAATCCAAATTGGACGGAATAATATGTATTCCTGAAACAGACACACGCACATACGCACGTGCACACACACACACATTAAAAAACACAAAAAACATCACATATTACCAAGCAAAGCAAGCGAAAATAAATCAAAAGAGCAAAAAAATTGAAGGAACGGGGAAAAATATACCCACACACCACATACGTTAACTGCTCAGCACCACGTCAAAATAAAATTCCTTTACAAAAGGATTGCACGTGAATCGTTATGAATCATGTTTTGTGGCAGGTTATACGCATGTCATTGAACATGTCATATTAAAACTCTTTACACATACTAGATTTAAATAAAATCAAAAATCTATTGCCATTAAAGGCACAACATTGCTAACCACAACCTCACCGATTTGCAGAATTTTTTGCCCATTGAGAGCAATCAAATTTACAATGGGGAGAAAAATCACTTAATTTCTTCCGATCCAAATCACAAAATTACACTTTTAAAGCACTATTACAGAAAACACTCTATACTGCTGAATATGATGTTTTAATTAACTTTTAAATACAACTGTAATCAATTTAACTTTTTTTAAAAATGTGAAATTCCTTTCCAAAAAAAACACCACCTTCCCATAGGCTAACGTTATGGAACCCAATATTGATGATGATACTAATGATGGGCAAGTCGGGGGGATGAGGTTGCGGATCACAAGTGCCCCTGTAAATGTTGAAATTTGGTCTCTCGTTTTTCATATTGCTATTATATTCCGTTACACAAGTGCACAACCAACCATTTCGATCGTACTCCGGCTCCAAGTTTCACTTTTGCCCACAGTAATTGGTGATCTGGCCGGATACATCACTAGCGGTTGCCCGCGCTTTCATTCTCGCGGAACCGCTAGCTGATTTTGAAATGGAGCGTCACTAAACGGGTTGATCACTCCTTCCACTCCGCAATATTTCAGAACATTACAATATTTTTCTCAAGCCTTCTCCATTATTTGTCTTTATATGCCTCACATGTGTTAAATCAAGAGCTGTCAAGATTTAGCCCCCGTTCTCAACATGAGCTCTGAAGCAAGGTGAAAATTTACTGCAACATGAACCGCTAGCTGATTTGAGTGGAGCGATCACTAAACGTTGATCACTATTCAATCATGCAAAACTTCAGCGACATTACAATAGCTCCTTTATGCCTAATTGCTTTCGCTGTCACAAATTCACACTTCACTATGCCTCATCTGCCTTAAACGTGTTGAAGTCAGGGGATCAAATTTTCCCCCAACATTAGCTATAATGAGCCGGGAATTTACGGCCACATTGGCCAGCCAAAGACTCCCACTCCTTAAGACCCCATCAGTTTACCGGGCGTAGCCGGGGTCGGAGAAAAGTGGCCACTAAGTGACTCAATCATTGGGGAAATCCGGGTGGTTGCAGATACCCCCTTGGAAGCACATTGCGGCAAAATTGGGAAACTTTAGGCAAAAGCGCCATGTTTTGGATGCTACCCTCTAATCGGGGCGATTTTTTTCATTGGTCGTAGGCTGACGATTTCCCTGACCTGCGTTTTTGCCCCTCCGAACACAATGCTGCCTAAGATGTACTGGCTACTTGCCCGGGCCAGCATGCTCAAACCATAAATTGTATGAGATAATAATTTTAGTCTAATGTAAATATAGCCACTCTTTGCTCGAGGCAGGCATACGGCAGGAATCTTTTTTGGGAGGGGGGTACCTCGAAAAAGTGGACCTTTTGGTATAAGTGAATCAACCCCCGTTCACTTTTTTGAACTCTCATCACCCAAAATGGGCTTACTTGTCAAAATTTCTCTCATATTTTGGCCCCTTCATCCACAAATCCAGCAATAAGTGGACCTTTTCGCCCTTTTGTGGAATTCCCCCCTGCGTACTCTCTTAAACCAAGATTGAAAATCAATCTAAAGATTGAGTTGAGGGCAACGTCTAAAATTCCGATTGAATTCAATGGAGTTGGTTAATTTCGATCTTTAGAGCTTTTAAGACGGATTTCTCAACTAATTTAATTGGACTTTTCCCTCACCTCAATCTTTCCATTTAAGAGAGTATGGTCTGGTTTTCGCAGTCATTGTTGCAAAAATCAGAAATGGCCTTGCCAATCAAATTACAACTTTAAAGGGTTAGTTACTTTTTATACCATGGCGTTCTTTTTATCTATGTATTTATTCTATGGATATTTTTTTAGTAATATGGCCAATGAAACCCCCTTTTACACAATACATAGCTGATATCCGGTGTTGATATTGGCAGAGGATAGGCGATACCGATACGTCATGTTTAAGTGTCCGCCGCATTCCGGGTTTTCGAGGCGCCGATGGAAAGAAATACTATCCTGTAATTTTTTCATTTTAAATTTTTACAGTATTTTTGCTGTAACTTGCACTGTTATTTACAGTGTGGTTTACATTGTGCGCAATTTTTATATACCCCCCGCAATTTTCACGTTGCATGTCACCCTTATTGTAAAACAATATAGTAAAACCATACATTGCAAGAACCGTGAAATAAAATGCTTAAAAATACACCATAAGAGGATTTCTTATTCTGCCTAGAGTTTTCCGTTTGGTCCCTTTTAATGTGTTTAAGTTTAATATTTTGAGTACAATGACCAAATGAAGCTCGGCCTCAATACCCGATACGATCCGCTAATGACAGGTAAGATTACGTCACTTTCTCTCATGTTAACATCTTTCATGTCAGGAACATTGTCATAACGATCAATTTAATACACATACTTCTATTACTCTTTGTTTTGGCAAATCACTGACTTCCAGTGGGTGTTGTTTGTATTTTTAATCAAGGCGTTTTATGTCACATATTGAACAGAATTGAATTTGGCGTATCACAGTTAATCGTGAAGTGTTTGGCATTTTGCTGTATAATATGTATACCAGTCCCACATGTTCGGACTGATGTACCTTTCCGATCATAGCGCTTTGCAGGTAGTTAGAACCGGATTGTTATACGTGCCAAATAGACAGGTCCCAGCCAGGAAACTGCCATTTTTTCCATCAGTTTTGTAAATAATTGATTTTGTCTTCTTGAACCATACTCCTTTGAAATAAGCTTTTGGGGGCCACCATAATTTTTTGGCCCAAATGTCAAGATGCTGCCAAAATCCAAAATGGCTGCAAAAAATACATTCATTGGATTATCACCCTATCTACGTTTTTCATGTCAAAGTATTTTCAGTGATTTTGTACATTTGGACCTCCCCCATTCAATTTGGCCAGAGAAAGCAAACTCCGAAATCGCCCCCAAATCCAAGATGGTGCCAAATCAAAATGGCTGCCAAATGACCTAATACACTTTTATACCGCCGTCTTGGTTCTTCTGTCCAAGTCTTTACAGCAGTTGCGCCATTTAAACCATCAGCTATTGAAATTAGGTTAGAGGCTATACCAAGGATTCGGCTCAAATTCAAAATGGCCGCCAAAATGGCCGCCAAAAATCACCTTATTTATGTATCAAGATACCTGAGTTGTTCATGTTACGTTTTCTCAAGGTATCAGTGGTTCCTCATCCAAAACCAATGTCCTTCGAAAATTAAACTTGACGGTACTTCAGGATTTGGCTGCAAATGCAAGATGGCATTAAATCCAAAAGGCTGCCAAATACACTCAAATTAAAATCCCATTCTCTTTTCCCCATGATTAATTTTGTGTCTCAAATATAGGTTTACATGGTAGGGATACCGACTTTGTGGATAGGAATTTAACCACATGACCCTTATTACATGCAAATATGGCAATAGTTGGGCCTTCCTAAGTTGTCGGCTCGACCAAACAAATTGGATGATGTGAACACAATAATTAACCCTCGTCTGCCAAGCCGTTTTGTAAAAAGGATTGCAAGGGGGGTTTACCTGTTACATGTCCTTTATTAATGTGTATGGTTTCCTCTTCCATTGATACCAAAATAAGTAACGACATACCTAGTATGGTGTCACAATGACGTAATCAAGTCCGCGAGTCCGTGAATTGACCTTTCCATGAAAATAAGCGAGAAAGGCCAATTTTGGGCATAACGAGTTTTAGAGCACTACTGGCGTACATTTTTTTTTTTTTTCAAAAATTGCCCCATAAAATATCGGGTGGCAACCACCCACCACTTATCTCGCTGTGACGGAATACCCAACCTACGGGGAAGGTGGTCCTTCACCATTTTGTCGCTATAATGACCAGCAAAACGACGAAAGAATTATTACCTAGCTTTTTACGCAAAGCTTTGGGCAATTTTATCGCACCGGAAGCAAAGTTCACTGGGGGGGGGGAACCATCCACCTAGGTTTAATAGACGAGGGTTAATCTGCAATTCTAGAGATAATTTCAATTCCAAAAGTTCATTTTGCTTTGTTCCAAATCAATGTCTGTCGAATCGGATTAATGGACTATCATGTAGTGACAGCGAGGTTAGATCACGGTTTCTTGAGAAAAGTACGCTTTCACTTTCAGTAATACCATCCTCTCCTAGGCTGTTGACCTCTTTCTCGATCTGGTGGGTCCTTTCTCTTCTTATTTGGAGGCTGGGCCATGTGCCTTGGAAGCTGGGCCGCGTCCCTTGATTCGTCAGTACGATCATTTATTGACTTTACCTTTATGATCAGAAATAGGAACCCGTCATATCAAATTCAAAGGTCGTTATTCGTGAATAACAAAAGTCTCTTGTTTGCTTTACAGAGGAGTCACGAAACATATACTTCTACTATAATATCTTCTCCAGAAAGAGGTTTTATAGCCGTGACTTATTTACAATGCATGAGTCTTTTTATTATTTTGCACAACTGCTCGGTTAATGGCTATTATGGCGGTTTTATGGTAGATTTGCCCTCATATGCGTTTAGACCATTACCTATCCCAATCTTAATGGACTGAAGCGATAATTAATAAACATCCAAATTTAATGATAAAAAAGGGATTTTCACCCTGATTTACATGTATTTTCTGGATAGCAATTGGAAAAGATGTGTCTGTCGCATATGCAAAGCCATCCTGTTTAGTGGCTCACAAATCGAATTGAATCTTTTTGTCCAAATCGATTCAATTTATAAGGTGTGAATTTCCATTTAAAAAACAGGTTACTGGAAACAGCAACTGTAAGAGTTTGTGAGAACAAGGGATCAGAATGATACGCAAAGAAAGTTAAATCCAGTTTTAGTATCTTTCCGATGAGAGTAGCACCGATGAACATCTAAGAGAAGCGATTTACAAGCTTAAAAATATTGAGTACCCTTCCATCAAACCATTAAGGGTTGTGAAGAAACGGAAGATGGATCGGACAATATGGTTGACCGTTCATCTGCTCTCCAATTTCCACCTATAGCATTTCAGTAAGGGAGCAAGAGAACAAGGTTAACGGCCAGGTATGGCCAAAGCTAGGCTATATTTATCATCATGCGGTGACAGCGCATGAATAGGTCCTTGTGCGATTTCTTTCTTCTTATTTCTTTCTTGTTGTACTTGGCTTCAAAATGCTACTAGTGCCAGATGCTTGTTCAGAGAGCTCGAGAATGGACCACAAGAACCCCCGACCCAAGGTTCGATAAGGGTGTTCACCGTTTTACCATAGGGGTCACGTAGGCGTCATACTCGGTCATTGTCGCGCTAACACCCTGTTTCTACTTCTCCACAGTTCGCAATGTGATATCGATGCCATTCGGTCACATTGATCGCCAGATGCCTGGCCATAGGCTGTTCAAGCTTTTGAATCCAAAGTCATTAGGGGCAAAAAGGGCAGTCTCTTAATCCCTCTTAATATTTCAAGCTACTAGTGTTACCCAGTTAACATGATATTGACCAGACTTCTTCAGAATAACCCCTAACCCAAGTGCCACACAGGGTGTTGACAGTTGGGTCAAAGGCCACAGGGTCATTAGATGTCAGTCGCTCTTACCCCCTTTTGCTGTTTCTGCCAACAAAATCATATTGTATAATCACTAGACTTGGTCAGAAGAACCGCTGACCAAGGCCCCTATGAGGTGTTACAG
>JAMKCH010028003.1:0-17907 GCA_023653785.1 Ophioderma brevispina | reverse complement strand
TTTCACCGAAACCGGCTCACTTCACAGCCAAGAAATGCAACACTGAATGCCAATGTGTATCTATCTAGTAGTTTCAACATTGTTTGTTTTTTCGTTTAAAACATGATAGCGAAACCGGTTCATTCCACAGCCAAAGAATACCACACTGGATTCCAAAAGGTTGTATGTACAATAGCTATTATTTTCAACATTGTTATCTTAAAACATCACAATTTATTTTTGCGAAACTGGCTACTGCCTCCACATCCGGGCAAGCCTAAGTAGGCCTACTCTTATCTCTTACCGTTGTTTCGCTAAAAAACCACAATTTATCTTTAGCGAAACACTCAACATTGGTTCCACGCTTTAATAGTCTATGGAAAGGGGACTATGGCTCCAAGGGGAACTATGGTTTCCTTTTTCACCACTCACCCATAAAAATGCAATCACCGCCAAAAGTTGTATTTAAAAATACTAGAATATCTTCAACATTGTTTCGATTAAAAATCACCATGGATTTTCACCGAAACCTGCGCACTTCACAGACAAGGAATGCAACGCTGGATGTCAAAAGGTTGTCTGTATCTAGCGAGTATTTTCAACAGTGTTTCGCTAAAAATCACAATTTATTGTCACCGAAACCGCTCACTTCACAGCCATGGAATGCAACACTGGAGCAAAAAAGGTTTGTTTTTGTTAACATAGCAAAGTATCCCTTCCTATGTTCAACCTTGTTTTGTTAAAAATCACAATTTATTTTCACCGAAACCACGGCTCACTTCACAGCCAAGGAATGCAACCTGGATGCAACAGGTTTTTTTACATACAAAGTATCCCTTCCATGTTTCAACTTGTTCTTAAAAATCACAATTTCTTTTCACCGAACCGCTCACTTCACATGACAAGGGAATGCACCCTGGATTCAAAAGGTTGTATCGGTATCTAGCTATAATTTTCCACATTGTTTCGTCAAAATCAAAAATTATTTTCACGAAACCGGACCTCAATTCACACCAAGGAATGCAACACTGGATGCCCAAAGGAGGTTTGGTTTTTTTACATACAAAGTATCCCTGCCTATGTTTCAACATTGTTTCTAAAAATCACAATTTATTTTCACCGAAACCGCTCACTTCAACATACAGGAATCAACGCTGGATGTCCAAAAGGTTTTTGTATGTAGCTAGCTATAGGTATTTTTCAACACTTGTTTCGCTAAAAAATCAACAATTATTTCACCGGAACCGGCTCACTTCACAGCCATGGAATGCAACACTGGATGCCAAAAGTTGTTTTTACATCGCAAAGTATCCCTTCCATTTTCAACATTGTTTTCTTTAAAATCACCAAATTTATTATTCACCGAACCTGCCACTTCACAGACAAGGTATGCAACGCTGGATGTCAAAGGTTTGTATGTATCTCTCTAGTATTTTCAACATTGTTTCGCTAAAAATCACAAATTATTTTCAACGAACAGGGTAGAAGTAACCATTGTCCGGCGTACCAAGTCCGGGAACACTGGTGCACAATTAGGGCATCGATTCAGGTTTGAATCTTTAACGCACCATAGTTTACAGCTTTCTCCGTTTATCGTCTATGGAGCCCCGGCCCATGGCTTCCCATAAGCTGCTTTCACAGCGGCTCACTGCACAGCCACGCATGCACACTGGATGCCAAAAGGTTGTATTTACATGCAAGTAATCCCTTCTATGTTTTCACATTGTTTCGTTAATCACCATTTTATTTTCACCGAAACCGGCTCACTTCACAGACAAGGAAATGCAACGCTTGGATGTCAAAATGTTGTATGTATCTAGCTAGTATTTTAAACATTGTTTCGCTAAAAATCACAATTTAATTTTTCACCGAAACCGGCTCACTTTACAGCCATGAATTCAACCCTTTATGCCAAAAGGTTGTTTTTACATCGCAAAGTATCCATTCCTATGTTTCAACATTGTGTCGTTTAAAAATCACAATTTATTTTCAACCAAAACCGGTTCATTCACGACAAGGAAGCACGCTGGATGTCAAAAGGTTGTATGTAATCTCGCTAGTATTTTCAACATTGTGTCGCAAAAATCACATTTATATTTTCACCGAAACCGGTGTAAAGCAGATCAGTCCCGGTAGGAGCCTAGTCTCGGGCTCCATAGACGATACCGGAATAAAGGCGTGAAACTAATGTTGCGTAAAGTCACTGAATCGATTCCCTATTGTTTCACCAGTGTTTCCTCGGACTATAGTCGCCGGACAATGGTTACTTCTACACCGGCTCACTTCACAGCCACGGAATTCAACCCTGGATGCCCAAAGGTTGTTTTTTAACATACAAAGATCCCTTCCTATTTCAACATTTTTTCGTTAAAAATCACAATTTATTTGCACCGAAACAACATTGTTTCGTTAAAAATCACAATTTTATTTTCACCGAAACCGGCTCACTCCACAGCCAAGGAATGCAACACTGCCAGGATAGCTCAAAAGGTTGTTTTTACATATCAAAGTATCCCTTCCTATGTTTCAACATTGTTTCGTACAAATCACAATTTATTTTCACCAGAAACCGGCGAACTCCTCAATCGCTGCATGTAGTAGGCCTGCCCCTGTTTCTTTGTACAGTTGGTTTCGCTAAAAATCACTAATTATTTTTAACGAAACGGGCTGTCTGCATTTGCATCCCTTGCAAGTCTACACTTCTATACGGTTCCATCCTAAGCCCATCATTGTACATTGTTTCGCTTCGTTTCGTCTCGTTTCGCTATGTTTCGTTTCGTGTGTCGTTTCGTTTTCGCGAATAATAAGCCCATATTCTTCGAAAGTCTTTGGCGTGACGTTGGACTTTTTCAATAATATGATTTTCTTCAATTTCTATCCTTTCGGGTGAACCTGCTGGAACGGCAGTTTTGGTACTTTTTTTTTTTATATTTCACCGTGGTGCGATCATCAGGCAACTGGCCTATCTGTGGATGCCGGTGTTGGCGGACTTGTAGAGAAAATGATTTTCGTGAGCGGCTGGCATGATATGACGGCGGAATTGCGAGACGGTTGGAGAGATGATGGTTGTAACTACAATGTGATGCTGGGTGGTTACAAGTAGCTTCAGATCCGCAACCTCAAACAACCAGTGGCTCAACTCGACCTCATTTATCATAAATGGCAGGACATCATCCCATCCTTGCCAGAAAGTCGCTTCTTATTCGACGGAGGCAACCATTGGAAGAAAAAGAGAGAATGCCCCTGTGCACAAAAAGAGGTTTGTGTCCTAAACAAAATATAGAGGATAATGTGCTTGTATTACTACCGTTCGCCGTCACCATGTCATCTACGACGGCGCTTAAGTTTGTGACCTCATGGCATAATCCTCACATCTTATCCAGATTTTCTACAATGGAGATAATAACTTTACAGAGCCGAGGGCTTAGCAGTTTTTACCCATAACATCTGGTATCGCATCTGACAGAATCAGGAAAGATACCACAAGATATTCAAACATCCTAGCTCAACGTCACACTATCACTGCACCTGTAAAGTCGCGCACTTCCTTGGACATCACTCTCAACTTGGACAACGGCAATATACTATCATACCGCAATCCCAACGACCGACCAGTCTACATCCACACGCTTTCCAACCACCTGAAGCATATCATCAGAATCTACCAGCCTCCATAAGTTTTAAATTACCATTGGCCTGATTTGAGCCATTCTGTGAAAATCGGTAAAAACAATAATAAAAAAAAACAACCGCGTTTTGCATTTAGGTTCTTTTGCTACCATCAGGAACTTTGTTACCCCACTAATGAATGGGTAATGACACTCCGCGAGCAGCGCGAATCCTGTGTATTTTTATTTTTTGAAAATGTTACAAAAAGTTTTTGATTCAAATCGAAATATCTTGCCACCTTTCATTCCTTTGTGGCGACTGTCACCATAGTAAATAACTAAGTGGCAAAATATATCTCAGCTTTCAAAGAACTTTCTATAAAGACGCCTTGAATACCTTTAACTGTAGAGAGCGTTATCAGTTCAGAAACGTAAAGGTATTTCAGTGCTCGTTTATATGTGGTACTATTCACGCTTAACCATGCCGGCTAAAATTATTGGCCGTTGTGTAGGCGCTTTTGTTTTTCGTGGATTATACCTGCTTGGAACAACATATTACATACTGGCATGATTTGGAATATATTGCCAGGCCCAGTGGTGTGCGAAAAATTACACATGATAAATAATCTTCCCGTTTTAAGGCAATGGAAGAAACCTTGAAACAATGAATAAGTTGCACTGAAAATAGGGCTATTAATCTGAAGTAAATCCAAGCGATCATGAACTTGCAAAACTTTGGAAAGACTCCATTGTTCGGGAAAGGATGCATTTCGTATCCACAGAAGCAATAATCTCAAATGCCACCTGGAATATGTTTACGTTTACGTCTGGTCCTATTCATTCACGCGGCTCTATGAAGTTTACGCAAATATTTGCAGTTGTGCTTTGTATTGTTCTATTTTCGTAAGAATTGATTGGTATTCAACATTTGCTACCAAAGATTATATTTAAATAACAGCTTGCCACGTACACACTTCTTCCAATACACTTTACACAAATTAAGAGCGCCGCCATTACTCTCATTACTGAATGGTGACGTCATATTTGTGATACAGCTTGGGGAAGATCTTGAAATCTTGCAACGTGTGTTCATGACCGTGACTTGAGAGACTTTTAAACCTCAGTGTCAAAATTATATGCCTAGGGATGAATGGGAAAATCCGTAGGTCGCGGCTTCGGAAGCTGAAACAGCTTTAAATAAGACTTTCCGTTCGTGTGCCACGGAGTGTTGGTGTTGTGTTTTATGTTAGTAACGTTGCGCCATGAGTCAATCCCGGAAATTGAGGTTGAAAAAGCGTCCTAAATAATCGTATATTAGGCTCCTGAATATAATGTGATAGTGAGATGTACCTCTCTGTTCGGTATTACTTAGATGCATCCTGAACCCACATTTTCATCGTTGCAAGGTGACATTTACTTTTAATAAGGTGACCATGCACAAATACCATTGCTATTTTCCGGCAGTGGAACCAAGTTTGAACTGGGAAATCAATGTAAGTAGTTGATGGCATTTCATATGTATATACGCCGAACCGTGTTTGTGGGCGCGGTCAAGCATGGGTTTGCATGACACGTACATGGTACACAGCTATTTTAACTGCATTCGTTGTGTATCTATTAGGCTCCAAAAAAAATTTTGTTTGTATTGGAGTAAACGGGCCAGTGCAAAATAGGGTAGGGCGGGTGGTGATTTTTTTAATTTTTTAAATATGCTTACTACAGTCCAATCATCACACATAGTCTATGTAATGTTATTATATTGATACTTTTGACTTCTTATTATTGGAAATCTAAAAGAAGTTGCCAAAGTAACACTAGACATAAAAAGCACACAAATATTGGAGAAAACATCGTTAAAAATCAGGGTAAAAACAATTTAAAATAAGCGTTTTGAAATCAATAAAATAGGGTAGTATACTTTTGTACAGGCTTGATTTTCAAAATTAGGGTAGGGCGGTTTTACTCCAATACAACAATTTTTTTGGTCCCCCCTTAGGTCAGTCACCCAAGTGTACTACACATGCGCGAATGCCATCGGTGACTAGCGTCGGTGACTTTCACTAGAATGCCTATACACCCAGAAACCACGATGAAAAAATATATATTAAACCGGCAATTATGTGACAATTACACTATTTTAATGCAAAAGCTGTAAAATATACGGTACATAACATTTATGGCAAGTTCTACTACATAATGTGATTGCATTATATTAATTTTAACTTATTTTATGTAACATTTACACATCTTTGGTAAAAAAAACAAAAGACCTGTAAAATAATGTAAACAAAACCTCATTTACATATTGGTTTGTCAACCAATTAAGTACATCGGCGGTAAAGTTAGCTAAGTTTCCATAAAAGTTATGTGAAGGCATGTCACGACACGAGCGGCTCGTCACAATTGAAAATGGAGGAGTCTTGACAGTGGCGTACCTCATGGAGTCGTGTAGATCGTTCCGTAGCGTTGCACGCGTCCGTCTCATACTCCGCCAGAACAACGAAGGGAGATAGTAGGGGCTATCGTAGCGGAAAAACAGAGCAACCTCTGGGCTAGAGTCGTGGTGAATTGGGGACTTATTTACGTATTGTTTTCTTTCTTGTATCGATGCGTTTGGGGTACCATATTAAATCATGCGTTTTAGACCAGGGAATAGGAGCTGGCTTATAATTCTCAGGATAATGGTCCTGACGACAAGTAAGCTTGAGCTTCTCAGTCAAGTTGAACACAGGGTCAGTACGTGTAATACATAAAGTACATGCGATTATAGTAAGCCCATTTGCATATGAACTTTTGGCTCATACGATACCAACAGTGTTTACCAATGTAGTAATTATACAGCCTAACAACTACAGCTGTCATTTGTAATCACCGCCTCTCACCCACGGGAAGGTGGCCCACATTGTAGTCACTTATATACTGTGTTGTTTTTTGAGCTGAATAAACTTGTTGATTTCTTTAATACAATCATGAGTGTCTGTGTGACTATTTTGTGTGAATTTTTTCCCTAATATACATATATTATGTAACCATTTTACATTATATGGTTTTCACAGTTTACATAATTACATGTAACATTTTACATATATCAAATATTTACATAATTTATATGTAAAGATTACCATAATTGATTTCAATATTTACATAAATAACCCGTGAGATTACATAATTCTTACAAGATTATTACTAAATTATGGTGGGTTTAAATTTACATAAGATTGTGGTAAATGTTTACACAACTGGATATACATAATATTTTATGTTGCACTTTTACATAATGAATGTGTACATTTGTCATTTACAAGTTTTACATATTGTTACCTAAAAATTATGGTGTTCTGTTTTTACATAGTAAACCTGCTAATTTTTACCCAGGCGTGTATTATTCTCTCTGTGTGTCAGGCTTCATAGGTTTGTTTGTGCTTGCGTCCGATGCGCTCTCGCTGTCAATGTCATCAGATTCTCTTTATCCCCAATAAGAGCTCTGCCATTATGGGAGTTGTCGCACTGCATTTGTCCATTCAGAAGTTGTAATTCCCTTACTCAAGAGTTCTAATATAGACATAAGAGGCACAACGATTACGTATCTTTAAGCAAAATCACCGTCTCGCAGTTTTTGTCCGGACCACAAAGAAAACATATATTACCCACAATGAAAGCAATGGGCGCCTCCGCTTTCTTCCACATACTGTGGTGCCGCTTTGAATATCCACTAATCGGTAGTGATACACATTAAGGATGTGTTTAGAGGTGGCCAGGTGTAATAATAGTGGACCTGGATCATTGTGAACTCCGATACTCTTTTTTTTATCAAATGCAATTCGCGCTTGAGGTTAGGTGAAAAGATGTCTTCATTGAAAGGCGTTTTATTTAAATCAATACTACTGACGTGTCCATTTCATTCGTTGTGCCATGGTAGGACAAAATTTTAACCACCAATAGCCCCAACATCCAACAACTGATAGTTTGGCTGATTGTTTGTATCGAATTGACTTATGTGTGTATACAAGCCCCAAACTGATAATTATTTATTCCGTGGCAACATATTCAAAATGTCACGCCCACACGGAAGACCTGGTTTTTGAATTCGTGTTAACCCCCTGGTCTAATCGCTGCCACTACTAAAAAAAGTGTGTATTGATCCTAGTAGCAGGGACTGTATTGTAAGATCGTGCGCTCCCAGGAGTAAAATTGTGAATTTTTTGCACACAGTACTTTAGGCATTGATATCCATAAAATGGATGGAAGCACTTGCCAACCCCCCCTTATGGACCCCCAGCTGGGGGTCAAGGTTATACATGGGGTCAAACATTTAAAATGTTCTGAAATGTGTTAAAAAGCACACCATGGTGTTTGTCTGGTCGGAAGGATTCAAAAAGATATGGTTTACACTCTCTATGGCTTATATTTTCCGTAATTATGGGAGTCAAAACTGTAAAAATGGCGAAAAAGTCAATTGTGGTGTGTACATGGGTCACAAGTTAAAAGTTGCTGGGATGATTCAGTTTCATATGTGCTGGCAAATTGTTTCCCTAGCTTTTAAAGGATTGAAATAAGGAATATTTGCCTTATCTGTTATGCTTGTTTTTCACTTTATCAACAAAATAGGTCGCAGATCAATAGAACGCAATAGCTGCCAATAGCTGTTGACGTTTAGATTCCGCCATTTTGGTTATAACCAGACACGTAAGACAGTCAAACACATTCCTATATTTCATTCGATTAGCTAAACAACCAATCTGTAACCCCATTTTACAAAAATTGGAGCACTTTTAATTTTTTACCCTGTACAAACCAAATTGCCTTTTTCATTTTTAACGTTGTTCTTACCCATAATTCCTAAAACGATAAGTCACAGGTAGTATAAACTATACGCTTTTTTTGGAATCCTGTAACCAGACAGACATCATGTTTTCTTTTCAATGCAATCGGAACATTTTAAAAATTAAAAAAAAACCCTGTGTAACCTTGAAAGCCATGCTGGGGGCCATGAAAGGGGCGTGGCAAGTTGCTTCCATCAATTTTTTTGATGTATCAATGTATAAAAAAAAAGTCCTTGTGTACCAAAATTCACAATTTTTATCCGGATTTGCGCACTCACATAAGATCCGTTCACTACAGTCCCCCACTATAAAACCATTTTCCCATTTTTGTTATCTTTGGATAGTAATATGCATAGGCCTTGTATGAATTTGCGATACTTGGCCGGCGAAGGTAACATATATTTTATCTATGAGGCCTGAACATCCTTATAACAAGAAAAGGTCATTAGGTGCAAAGAGGGTTCCCACTTAGGTTTTTAACTTGAAGTCCGCCGGACCCCATAGAATTTCTAAATGTTTTCAGCCATTATGCTAACACATCATAGGGGATTGTCCCTCTTCCCTCTATTTTCCGTAGTGAACATCTGATTCCTGTAGAGGAGATACCACAGATAGTTAACGGTTCTTTTTCCATTGGATCAAGATCAGTAAAAAAAAAAGAAAAGTTTGAAAATTATGCAAAGAAGTAATTCGGTTAAAGAAAAAAAAAAAAGAAAAAAAAAAAAAGAAATAAAACACAACATTCCTTCACTATGACGTCATAAGATGAAAATAATGGCGACAGTGGTATAGAATAATATTTGGCAATTTTTACTGACAAGACTTGTACCTCACTTACATTGTTAAACGCTCTTGTATCTGTTGGGGGATTGAGAGTTAGATAACAGAAGTTCCCGAAAGCAAGAAATCAATTTTACATCCTTTACAACTTGTTATAACTTTTGAACCAAAATCATGCTAGATTTGTATGGTGCAAGTGTGCTTAGTCTCAATAAAACACCACAAAATTTAGGCCTGAATTTTTGTATGGAGCAGGCCCCGTACGCGGGGGGGGGGGGGGGGGGGGGGGGGGTAAAGATCTACTTTTTTGCAGATTTTTTTTGGATAAAGTCCAAAATGTAGAGAAATTTTTGACAAGACAAGTCATTTTTTTGGTGATTAGATGTTCAAAACGTCCAAAAAGGACGATTTTAAATATTATTTAAAGGGGTTAGGTTCACTTTTACCCAAAAAGTCCACTTTTTTTTCAAGGTAACGACCCTACCCCCCCCCCCAAAAAAATCCTGCGTAAGGCCCTGATTGGGAAGGTGTCGAAGGGAAACATATAACTTTAAGTGGATAAGGGCAGGGGGGTCCAGGAACCCATAAAAATTAATATAATTAAAAAAAACTGAAATATTTTTTTTATTCCAAACGGTATTGGTGTGAATGTGTAACTTTGGAACACGCTCTTATTCATGAGAATAAATATCATTTTATTGCACAGTTAATTTTAATTAGTATTATGCAACTAACGGAAGTGCACATAAAAATGATTTTCCACATACATGTGACCCTTGACTTATCGGTGGCCACACACGTGGACTTATGTCCTACAAAATGCACATAATTATTAAAAGTACTTAACGTCTCTTTAACTAGTTTTGTATGCTGGCATGTAATTTGATCCGGAGTTCATTTCCGGTTTATTGCTATATTTGAAGGTTTGTTCTCAATTCACCAAAGCCATTAATTGCCATAGTTTAGGACGCACTAGGAGAATATATTGCAGGGAATATCTGTAGCTTCCCACTATACTTTGCTGTCCCCAATTCATTGGCTTCCATTGGGGAGTTTATTTACAGATCGTCATGTGACTCGTAGAGACGAAACCATTCTTATCGAGGAGGAGCAGAACCCAGATAAACTCGTTCGTTTAAACCTCACACAGAAAGGGTTTGACCCCTTTGGTAGTTAGTATGGCCCCTCAAATTTTAGGTAGGTAGTACTCCAAAACTTTTCAATAAGGGCCTATTTAAAGGTTACACAGGGGTCAAACTTTTAAAATGCTCTATGCCATATTTCTGTCTAGTCATTAGGATTCCAAAAATGTATAGTTCGTACCATCTATGACCATTGTTTGGGAGTTATAGGGTAAAAAAAAATGGCTAAAATGGCCACAAAGTCAATTTCTATTTGTACAGTGGGTAAAATCAGAAGTTGTTCCAATTTTGGTACAAAATGAATAAATGTTTATCCTAAGCTTAATGTGTCAAAAGAAATTGGAATAGTTTGTACCATCTGCAATGCATAGTTATCAGGCTAATGCGCAAAAAATCCATAGGGAACATAATTTAATTGGTTTTTAAGTCCGTAATTTCTCATCTTCATTCATCTGTAATTTCTCATCTTCTAACTAGTGATGACTTTTTATTTACACTCGTAAAAGCCATTTGATGAAGCTCTTTACAAGATAACAGCAAGTTTCAGCAAAATGAATCCGAAATTCATGCTCTAAACGTCAGTTGGACGCCAGTTCAAAGGACATCAAGGCATCCAGAGAATAACAATTCGAGCAATATACCTCGTCGTAACAGTATCCGCATCTTTGGAATTGCTGCTGAAAAAGGAGAAAACAACTACATTGGCCTGTCATTGCTTACTGAAACTTGGTATAAGATTTTCACAGTCACACCACTAATAGATCTGTCTGGCACCCTCTGGCCCAAAAGTGTTTGGGAAAAGTGTCAATGAAAATAGTAGAAACTGGAACTTCCTGGGCCTATTTTGATTTTAGAAATTTTTTAAAGGTAAAATCACAAAATTATAATACAAAAGGTGTCTGAGGCTTACTACTGAGTTATTACAGTACTATTTTACAAACACCCATCCCATAGGAAGATTTGACTAGAAGCCCGTTTCAGAGGAATCGGAACTCATTTTTGTCTTCATGCTTCAGTAGATCGAAAACTCCGTGGTCAACTTATGGAAGTCTTCTTGCTGAATGGGATGCAGAGGTCTAGCATCCAATTTAATGCATAATAAAAGCAACTGAGTCGCTTCGTTATGAGAAATTTACGTTTTAATTAAGGGGCCATTTTGGTACAAACCAGTGGCAATTAATTTGGTGGTGTGAAACCATAAGAGTTGTCTAACGATGACATACAGATCGCATCGCGTCGGTAGAGCTGAAAATTAAACACGGGCGATAATAATTGGAATTGCACACGACATGAGCCCGTCGCAAACTGAAAGGTTCGGGCGTTGTCATTCGGAATGGACCTCACCGTTATCAACCAGGATCTTCTCAAAGACCTGTTAAATCCAAAGAAAGCGTATCTAATGCTTGGTCTTGGGATGGTAAGATCTTCGCCACAAAGGAACTCCTCCAAAGGTCTACCCATAGAAATGAAATTGATATTGGGGGGGGCCCACCCAAAGTAAATAAAATTCATATCACTTTAAAACTGTACTTCCCATAATATGCCTGCAATTGTGCTGCCCTAAATATTTTCATTTCACCCTCTTTGCCTATAACACTGTAACATTTCTCCACATTACTGCATATGCAAAATGGTGCCCCATTCCTACTATTGGTTTTTCCTGGTATGTAAATTTTTGCCATATTTTCTATCCACCTTGCTCTAGATTTCTCATTACACCATGTATTTTGATAATAAATGCCAATTTTAAAGGTACTTGTGATACTTTTTTTACCCCACATGAAAAACATGAAGCACTTCCACTGCAACAGTCATTTGTTCATAATGATGTGTATAATTACATCATGTTGCAATTCACCTGCATGTATATTATTTACTGAATTACGTTAATATAATGTAACTCCCTTTGAATCTCATGTATGCTCTCTGTATAGAAAAAATAACAATTTTTTATTCAGTCTCAAAATTTTTACATGGTCCATTATTTGGTATATTGCACATGATCGCAGCAATGTGTTTCCTCCTTCCTGTCTGCTCATTGTCTATTCCTTAATTCTTTTTCTATGCTATCTAAATATTTATCAACATATTAGCCATCAAATGTTATATATGGTCTTTTTGCAGTCATGTTTACTTGTCATGTGCTTTCTTCTTCCTTGCTCATCATCTATTCTTTTAAATCTTTTCTGGTATTTATACAACATTCCTCTATATTTTCATTATCATGTTTATTGTCCATATCTGAAGTATCTGTTTCTCCATATAAGTATTTATCAAAATATTATGCCATCAAAATGTTTATGGTATTGTATGTTATTGTCATTGTTATACACTGCTTTGATGTTGAAGTTCAAATAAATTTGATTGATTGATGGGTTGACCTTCTTTGACCCATATCTCGGTAAGTAAACATTAAATATCAAGAATCTATACTTTTTGGGAGTCCTCCTTACCACTCAGGCAATAATGTGCAGAAGTATTTAAACATATAATCAGATAACTTTAATGTTGACCCCTGTACAAATTGGGATTGACCTTTTTACCCTTTTAGTAATTTTTACCCTATAACTCCAAACCCAAGGGTCGGTTAGGTGGTAAAACTATACATTTTTGGAATCCTTGTGATTCGATGGACAATATTGCATAACGTTTCAAAGTGATTTGGGGCATTTTAAAAGTTGATCCCTGTGTTAACTTAAATTGGCCCCTATTGAAAAATGTGATACCACAATTCGAGAGTACATTGTTGTAAGGGTCCATACTAACTACCAAAGGTGTTTAATTAAACCTTTTATGTAGTGAGTGGTAACGAATTCCAGGCACCTATGGTCTTCTGCTCCTGCTCTATTTAGAACGCAGTTTGTGATGCTGTGTTTTATCTCTAATGATCCATCATTTACCTGTAAAACCTCCATTGAAGCAAATGCATATGGAAGTTACTGATATTTTCTCGTAGACCAGCCATTGCCAAACCAAGTATGAATAGTGATGACCTACAGTCATATAATTATTATTTTTTAATCACAAAAGGTCTTAAATACAAGTGCACGTGCTCACCGTTTAACTATTTATAACCATTATCGGAAAAGTACTATCTATATAAAATTTTTCTTTTACCTCAACATCTAAATTTCCAGAGATGAAACAGAAGACCGACCCACGTGTTCTTTTGCCATTTTCGGACTTACTGATCTGTAACGCACACATATGATTTCAAAATATGATTTTTTGTTTGTGTGTATTTATGAAAATACTCAACTACAAAACTAAATATAGTCACCTAAATGCTCAATTCCAGTTAGAGATGATCGGATTTTTTATGTTTATTTTATAGTAAACTCTATATTATAAACTATACCAAACGGTTGGGGGGGGGGTCAATGGGGGCTTTTGCCTCCCAATTTTTCTTTTCTTGCCCTCACTAGTTTGCCCCCTCCCCCGGCCGAAAGAAAAATGGGGGATTTTTGACAAAAATTCGGCGATTTGGGGCCAAAAATCACAAAATTTTGGGGAAAAATCAGCGATTTTGGGCCACAATTGGTTGAAAGTCTCCAAATTCCTCGGGGGCATGGTGGGGGCATGGGGGGCTTTTTTGCCTCCAATTTTTTTTTTTTGCCCCTCCATTTGCCCCCCCCCCCCCCCCCGGCCGAAAGAAAAATGGGGGATTTTTGACAAAAATTCGGCGATTTGGGGCCAAAAATCACAAAATTTTTGGGTAAAATCACGATTTTGGGCCACAATTGGTTGAGAATTCTCCAAATATTTGAATACTTTGCCTCCCGCCCACCCCCCCCCCCCCCCAGAATTTCACTCCCCCCCAAAAAAAAATCACTTCCCTCCCCCCTTCCCCGTTCCCCTTCCCCCCCCCGCGAAAACAGCTCTGGGGCGCCGCCATGAGATGTACTGTTTGTGTTATCTCCCTGATCATGTCAAATACACCTGGCACCAAAAGTATCTCGCATGTTTTTTCGATCAGTTGGTGCCAAAGGTCAGACCAAGTTTGAAAGTTATTCGAATATACATGTTGTTGCGTATGGCTTGCTCTTTCATTAATACCTGGCTTGTAAAAAGTGTGCAGAATGGCTGAGATAGAACGTCCATAAGACGCAAAACCCCCAAAACCAAAAGTTGCAGTTTTTGGATTTTTCAATTGGATTGCAGTGTACTGGGACACGAACACGCGGACCACAGTCAATATTGCATATAGGCTTTCTCTTTCCCCTCGCTCATTCAATCGGGAAAACCTCTTGTGTAAAATCAATAACACTTTCTTATTTGGCGTTGTAAACCACACAGTTACATTGTACAAATCCAAAACTAGCAACTTGTGGTTTGGGATTTGCGTCTTTCGAGCCCTCTATCTCAGCCATTTTCCACGCTTTTTTACAAAGCGAGGTTTTAAATACAAGAGCAACCCTAAGCAGGAAAAAATGTAGATTTCAAAAACTTTCAAAATGGTCTGACTTTGGCACAATACTGATCGAAAAACTTTCCGAGATCTTTTTGTGCCAGGTGATTTGCACATCGGCTATTGGGCATAGTTTTTATTCGCTTTATGGCAATATTTCCACCGTACTAAAGAACCACTGGCCCAATGCACGTGGCGTGTTTACACTTTATGTTATGTGATCATCTAGGTAATCAAGGGGCATTCTATACAAATATGTAAATTTCTATTAGCTGCAATTAATTTTAGGCTATCAATGGCACCAATTCATGACCCGCTGGAGAAGAGCAGATGCGGGTCACAAGATTGGGTCCAAATGTCACAAAATAATCGTAAATGAGATAACAAATGTTATTAAATGCCTTTTGACCATATAAACCACGGGACTATAACTCAGTTAAATCCTTATGAAGTTATTGTCCAGGGGTTTATTGGGTAACTGGCCGTGCCTCCCGTCATAGTTGTTGTTATGGCGCTGGCCTTGGCATCTATTCATCTTCTTTTGAAATCCATGGCTCACCATACTACCGTCAATGCATGTTTGTGTACCTTTGGAATAAAAGTACAGGTTAAAGCTATGCTGCCCGAGAATACCACAGCGGTGTAAGAGAAAAACAGTGGGCAGGTATGACATGAGATGCGAGATGTCCTCCCAATGAAGTCCTTGACGCACTCTTAGTGCGGCAATAAACAACTTAATTATCTTGGATTTTCAGGGCAGATGGTCAATAGCCAGGCCATGATTTATGAGGGCAACCGCCCTAATAGCTTTCTTCGTCTTATCGAGTTGTCTGATATAGTTGTAGCATTTGTTACTTTACTATTTGTTTAGGCTGGACCACGTAAATTGCCAGGACTTTGTCGGGGTTGATAGAAACGGGATGTCGAAGGAGGAAGGTATATTGATTTGAATTATATGCAATATATCGGAAATCTGAAGAAAATGGGAAAAAACCTATTGAATTCTAAGTGATTTGCATAGAGATCTTTTAGCAGAGGAAAGTGTTGTGAAGAAGGAAATATTGATAAAATCTGCGTAAGTTTGTTGAGCTCCGAGTGTTACATATTCGCAAGTGGTTTCAACAGGTCAAGTGCTAGATGTTCCTCTCGGATTCCTTACTTGGTTGCAGGGGTGGTTTGTTTGTTAAGTTTTAATTGTGAAATGGATGAGGCAATCTAGGCATACATTTTAGGTTTGAATTCTTCTTACTGTTTGTAAATATATTATATATAAACCTGTTACATATAAGGGAATTAGGGGATTATTTTGTTGGTAGAATACGTGTGATGTCTTTTGAAGTAGACCATCTTTGTTGGGTTGTAGCCTTGGCGACCCCAAAAAGCCTCAATGGAAAAATCGCACATCTTACGTATCGCTCGTTGCGAGATGTCCACGTTGGAAGGTCGGAGTAATCCCATAATACATTATGTCAAATTGTCCATAACGATGGTTAGTTGTGATGCTTGTAACTCATTATCTGTCAGTGATGCAGTCTTAAATACCTCATTACTGCGTTATGGGATATGGTGAATCGATGCATGACTCGAATCTAGAAAGATTAGGAACCTCATTTGTGACCACATGTGAAAGAATGTGGTAATCACTAAATCCATAATAATACATGTGTCAAAGCTTTATGCCACATAACATTGGTTAACAACCAGACTCTGGGTAAACAACAGTGGGTGACATTAAGATGTGTACACGCAATCTGATACCTATCTACTGTGTTGTGGGATATGGTGAAATGTATTTAAATCCTTTTCATTCCAATGTATGGCCACTTAAAGCACTCAAAAAGGGCTTCAGTGCTATGTTGTTTATTGCATGACCGATCTAATTTGCCAGTTTAAGCCTACGTGCTACCTACTAGAAAAAAAATAAATAAATTTGCTTTTGCTGTGGACAAAGTTAGTTTAACCAAGAAGGAAAATGTTTTGTAACGAAAGAAAAAATTAGCCAATTTGATATTTAAACATGACATTAGAGTATTGTAGGTATTTGGATGACCATGTCCGTTTTATTAGATTGAATTGAAATTGTGAGAGGCATTAAGCTATAACTGATCATTTTGAGATTATGGGCCTTTTTAAGTTCACAAACAACAGTTTGTTTGAGTCAGTAAAATGCGAAATATCAATTTCCCACCTATTTTCATACTTTCTCAACTTATGACGTCATGTAGTGACTTCTTATTGCGAATGTTGGTACTCCATTTGATGCCATGAAATGCGTAACTCTAAGCTATCGCCGTGGTACCCCAATTTATAGGAATAGATGTGCCCAGTAGGAAAAAACGGGGGGGGGGGCGTTCGGGACTTTGCGCGAGTACGTGCGTGCGCGTACGTGTATACGTGTGTTTGGGAATTTGGGTATTTGGGTTATATGTGTATTGGTGTGTAAGTGATGTGAGATTTGAATACTTTTACGTGTGTATATTGTGGTTTAATAATAGTCAAGTTCTATTGTTTTTAATTATAGTTTCATTTTACCTATTTTAAAAAAGAAATGCAGTCTATTCCGAATATTTAAAGCCACTCACATTCAACGATTTCCCTGTTTTTTTTAAACCTGAAATAATAATAATGATAATAAATTATGGTAATTTGATCCAGGTTGATTCATAATGATTATTTAAATCATCTTTCTTGTAATATTGTAACGATTAATTTTTCAATGTACTTCATTATTTACATTAAGTATTATCATATTGTTTTTGGCGGATTCTATGTGAACAAATAAAGAGTGATTGATTGATTGATAATTCATTTCCATGTACAAACGAATGGGGAAACCAATGGGTTCCGGAAAGGGGCACACAAAAATTCCTAAAAAAGTATCCACACCCAATTTATTGTTAATATAATTAATTTGGTCTATTATTAAAGGCACTATTCAGGATTGCTAAATCGAAAATCGAAAAAAAAAAAAAATCTATTCAAACAATATGATGTTTCCATGTCTGTGACAATTCCGGCCGTTCCTAACAATACCCTGCAAGTGATAAGAACCGAAAGCAAGTCCGTCGTCGTAATAAGGCCAACTTTGAATTTTAGTCAGTACTGTCCATAAGCGCACGAACATGAACAACACCGTAATTGCATGGAGATTCGTATCTTTGAACCCT
>JAMKCH010028002.1:0-31070 GCA_023653785.1 Ophioderma brevispina | reverse complement strand
GCCTGTTTCGTACATAGCTGGGTGTCGTCGTGGTCCAGCAAATTGCCACAGCATATATACTCGTGCTTTCTAAAGCACAATCGATGCCTAGTTTTTCTTCTCCTTCTCCTACCATCGCTTTTCACCTCTCTCTGCCAAACGGCTGGCCGATATTGACCAAAATCGAGGTCAGCCGACCACCGCCCCAAGCTACGTCAGGGGTGTACATAGTTTGACCTTGACCGCTCTAGGGTCACTAGAGGTCAAAAACTAAAAATCTTTGGAAGCTTACTTGCGCTACAGTTAGGTGCCGCTACATACACAAGTTCCGCATGAGCATCGTCTATTGTCAGTGTATACAGCTTGTACACAGCATATCGAACGCATTACCATTCAAAATGGCGGTATTATCTATTAATATGCAAACAGCTATTCTCCAAATCATAACACTTGTGATAGGTGCTGTGTTGCAAAAGTTTTGCGATAATGTCGAGACGAATCAGTGACATAACGTGGCCCCCAGGGGTCATGTGCAACATATGCAAATGAGCTAATACTATGCAAAATCGCTCTAACTCATAACCAAAATAGATCTGTCAAATGTGCTCACAAGAACCACTGGGAAAGCTCATTACTTATGTGCACATATGGGGTCAAAGGTCAAAATGGGTCATCTATGGGTCAATACAAAAGAACTTAATTGCCTATCTAGCTATCCATCTTTAGGCATCAATGGAAAAGTAAAAAAAAGTCCACAGTGACCCCGCTCTAGAACCATCGTTAAAGGTTCAAAGGTCAAATTAAACTTGGTGCCAAAATCTTAACCATGTGCTCCTATCTGAACGTTACGATGTCGCCTGCAATGCATGCATGTATATGCTGCTGTGACATTGTGATTGTTTTTGCGTGAATTAAGGAACCAAAATAAGGGTGATGAGTTACCCTGACGTGTCTAGATACAACAAGGATATTATTTATCTACCTGTATTTCTCACAGTTAAAGGCCGCACTCAGAGATTTCCTGAGGAGGGCGCCCTCAATTTCCAAAAAAATTTTGTTTTTTGCATGTACATAATGCTTGTCAATATAACTAATCAAGGTTGTAAATTGCTAAGCTTAAATCGAATTCCTTCATATAGAAAATCACAACTTTGTTATAAAATTCCGGATCCGGAATTTTGTTATACACAGTATCCTATGGGACGTAATACTACACATATGTTTACTGCATCAACACTAAAAATCCGATTCATCTTCAAATTTCGAATTGTGCATATAGGTTACTATCTTTAGTCTAGGTTGACAATTTTTCTTATTACACAAAAAAATATATTTCGAAATCCTCGTGAGTCAACTTTAAGTCTTCTCCGCTTTACAGTAGTAATTTGACGTATTTATGCTAAGGCACATGTATACTCCTAACACACAAACACATGCCGCCGCAGTGCTGCATTTTATGATGCATGCCCAATGTGATATTGTGATTGTTGTTGCGTGTAATTAAGGAACCAGGTGATGAGTTACTGTGCATGACTGTGTCTACATACAACAAAGGGATTTATTTTATCTTACCTTTATTTCCTCGTAAGTTAAGTCTTCTCCTCTTTGCAGTATAATTTGATCGTATTTATGCTAAGCACAGCCCATTTATCTACTCCTAACACACAACCAACGAACAAAACACGCGCGCCACATCATGCCTTACTTGCGTATAGGCAGCGCGTATTTTACCATTATGCAAGCAAAGCTGTACAGCGCACCATAATAAAACCTGTTCGCAACCGCTTCCAAAGAACTAGAAGGCTACTTTTATGTCACGCTTGAGACACTTCACAAATTTATATTATAGAATTTGTATTCACAATGGTCACTTTTACTTGACGGGCATAGTGTCCTGAGTCGTCTATTTACTATGCGCCCGGTTCTACGGCATAGTATCTGCTTGTGCTGTTATTATATCATGCGTGCAGCCGCATGATATACTGTCTTCTCTCGATTTCTTTCTTTCTTACACAGACGATTGCATAATCGGCTGTGTTCTGTTTTTCTAGCGTTCTTCTGCTTCTTCTTTCTTTCTTCTGTCAATGTGCTTATAGCTCAGTAGTGCCTTGACCATAGTGACTCAGTTGCACCAAATGACCGCTCAGCGCACCATCACCTGCCATATGTCTTTGACCCCCATCCTGACCTTTGACTTCGTCACAGGAACAAATATGTCATTTAATTCGGCCAAAATATCTCTTTTACGGATTATGCCGATTCACTAAACTTGTTCAGAGGGAACATCTACCATATTGCTCCATATAGGGTGTTCAGAATAAGGCTCAAAGTCATTAGGGTGTCATTTCCGGTTGAAAGCCAAAATATGCCATTTATTTGGCAAATTATTCTTCCACAGGATCATGCCGATACACTAAACTTGTTCAGAGGAACACTGACCCATGCTACATACAGGGTGTTTCAGAATAAGGAATCAAGGTCATTAAGGGGTCCTTCCGGTCAAAAACCAAAATATTTAAAATTTTCAAAATTTGTTATTGCAAAATGTAAACATAAGCAGAGTGACATAACTTTGAGATATGCATGTATGTTTAGCCCGATGTAATGGCCAGGTATTTTTATTTTGGGGGTCAAGGTCATTTACAGGTCCATTTCCGTTTTGAGCTAAAAACTTTAGATTTTTATCTCCAAACTAAGGCTAGTAAATTTTTTATTTGAACTGCACAATGTCATTTTGCGATGTCTATTAGGTTTTTTTTTTATATCGGGGTCAAAGGTCCATTAAGGGTCAATGGTCAATTTTGGCCAAAAATGCTAAAAATGAACAAATTGATATATCTCAGCCTATAGAAGACAGATAAAGCTCGTTAAAGGAGCTTCAGATCCTCACCAAAATTGTGCTTGACATGGTTCAAAGTCATGGGTTATATTTAAAACGCTGTGTACCAGTGGCCTATGTCCACATAACCTCTAGTTTCTTCTTTCTTTCATATTGATACCATTGCTCAAAATGCTACTAGTGCCAAACGGCTTAGCCTATTTGACCAAATTGGTCCACAAAACCACTGACCCAGTTTACATCAGGGTGTAAATATTTTGACCTTTGCCTCTCGTATGTCAATGAGGTCAAAAACTAAAAATCTTTGAGCCCTACTCTTCTACAGATTTGGGCGCTACGTATGAAATTCCGCAGAGCCTCGCTTTGTCCGTGTATACAGCATTGTACCCGATTAATATCGGAACTCATTAACATCAAAATGGGCGGCATTATCTAATTAATATGGCAAACTTGCGAGATCTTCAAAATCGATACACCTTGATAGGTATGTCTGCGCAAAAGTTGCGGATAATGTCAAGATGAATCATGTGACAGAATATTGGCACAGGGGTCACGGTGCGAGATATGCAAATGAGCTAATTATATGCAAAAACGCTATAAACTCCATTAACCAAAGTAAATTTGTCAATTTGTTCACAAGAACCACTGGAAAAGGCTCTATTACTTAAGTGCACATTTTGGGAGTCAAAAGGTCAATGGGGTCATCTAGGGGTCAATATAAAAGAAGCTTATTGACCTAAATGGCTATTTCATCTTGTAGGCATCATGAAATGTGAAGAGAGTCCACAGTGACCTCGCTCTGTGAGCCATCGTTAGGGGTCAAAGGTCAAAAATACACAAAATACAATTTGCTTATATTGCTAGAATACCCATGTCCACTTGTAGGCCTCAAGTTCCCACTCAGCGACAGATGAAGTAGTCTACAGTGTAATTCTGTACCCATCTGGGAAAACTTGATTATTGATGATACCACTGTCATTGCAATTCTTTGTCTACTTCACATCAACCTGACGGGCATAGTATCCTGGTAGTCTTCTATATTTATATTATGTTACTTAGATTAATTTATAATATTTAGATATACCCAATTTATCAGTTTAACTCGTTCAAAGCGCAATAAATCATAACTCATTGCTAACTCTTTGGCGCCTGTAACAATAGATTGGGGTCAAAGGTCACTGGACAGTGCAAGTAGTCACCGCCTGATATACTTGTGCTTTCCTAAAGCACAATCGATTCCCTAGTTTCTTACCTTAGTCGTGCAACGACTATGTCCTGTCTTCCAGTCATTTTCTTCTTCTTCTGCAACTTCATTCTTTCCAATGCTCCTTAAAATTACAACTAGTACCAAACGGTTAACCCCATATCAACCAAGTTGATCAGAAGAACCACTGCCCAAGCTTCATATGGGTGTACTCAGATTGGGGTCAAAGGTCACGAAACCGGAAGTAGCCGCCATTTTTGTAAAAATCTTTAAAAGCCTACTTGTCCAACAGACAACAAGCTATAGATTTCAAATTTGGTTCACAAGATCCTTAGACCCATCCTTCATATAGAATTAACACAGATTAACGATCGGAGTTCATTACCATTCACAAATGGCGGCCATATCTAATTATATTCAAAAAAAAAAATGCTATATCTCAGACAACGATAAGAAAAAGACTTTGATATGCCGATGTCTGTGCAGAAAGTTGCGGATAGAGTTGAAACGAATCATAGGCGTGCAAATATTGGCGCCAAGGGTCATCTGTAGATATTGCAAATAGCTAATTAATATGAAAAAACGTTATAACTCATCAACCAAATTAGGTATAAATGTCATAATTTTGGTACCAAGAACCACTGGATAAAGCTCTATTATCTGTGCTCACAACATGGGGTCAAATGGGGTCATCTATTGGGTCAAATCTGAAAGAAGCTAATTGACTAATCTATTATGCCATCGTAATGGCATTGATGAATTATGAAAAAGAGTCCCACATGACCCGCTCTGTGTACCCAGTCCTTTTACGGGGTCACAGGTCAAAATATGCTAAATTCAAAATTGCCCATATGTGCAAAAATGTCCATATACACTTGTAGGGATTGATGAAAGATGAAATAAAAGTCTACAGTGACCCTGTTATATGGCCAACATTACCAATGTGCAAAAATCCCGACAAGTTTCGTGCTCTTTGAGCACAAAGTCTCTAGTTCTTCTTCTCCTTCTTCTTCCGACCCTCGCTTTTTCGCCTTCTTCTGCCACGCTGGGCTCGATGTTGACCAAAATCGGTCAGAAGAACCACTTACCCACGCTAGGTCAGGGGTTGTACATATTTGCCCTTTGACCTCTCGAGGGTTCAATAGAGGTCAAAAACTAAAAATCTTTGGAGCCCTACTTCCACAGATAAGGTGCACTACTCCTGAAAAGTCGAATGAGCATACGTCTTTGGTCATTGTATACAGCTTGTACACCGAAAAATATCGGAACTATGAACATTCAAAATGGCGGCATTATCTAATCTAATAGCAAAAATGCTATATCTCAAAATGATAACCATCTGGATTGGTGATGTCTGTGCAAAAGTTGCGGATAATGTCGAGAGATCATGTGACAGAATATTGGCCCAAGGGGTCAAGTGTAAGATATGCAAATGAGCTATTAATATGCAAAAACGCTATAACTCATCAACCACAGTAGATTTTATGCAAAAATGTGTTCACACGAACCACTGGGAAAGCTATATTTCTTATGTGGCAATATGGGGGGCAAAGGTCAAATGGGGTCATCTAGGGCAAATATAAAGAAGCTTCACGACCTACGTAGCTATTGCATCTTGTAGGCATCAATGAAAAGTGAAAAGTGTCCACCGTAACCCCGCTCTAAGAGCCATCGTTAAGGGTCAAAGGGTCAACATGAAATGGATCAACACTATTATATATGCCATCGTGCAGGCCTCGATGCAAAATGAAAGGGTCAAAGGTTCAACAACACACACTCGACATGTGCACTATGAACTTCATCATACATAACAGAATAGCTCCTGGAGTTGTCTAGTTAACCAGCAGTGTGCGTAGCAAGGCTGGTTATTGTAGTCGTCTGTTTCTTTTTCTTCTTCTTCTGGCAACTGCGCGCTCACGCTAAAAATGCTTCTAGTGCCAAAGCTGGGCCATTAAGCAAATTCCAATCCAGAGGACCATGACAGCCCTCAAATAGGGTGTACACAGATTTGGGTTCAGGTGAAATTGAAGAGAAATATTAATTTTGGGTGCAAAATCTAGAAAAATCCTTCTCCCGCAATTCAAGAGCAAAACACCAAAATTGTTTCCTAAGGGGACCCTTGCTTTGCTTCATATTGGGTGTAACAGAGAGTGTTCAAGGTTCACCTGGTTCAAAGATTGCGGATATGTTGAGACAAATATATGACCAAAATATTGGCACCAAGGGTCAAGTGTAAGTATGCAAAAAAAAAAAAAATTGAGCTTAATTAAATGCAAAAACACCCTAAACTCATAAACCAAATTAGGTATAAATGTCAAATTTGTCACAAGAACAAATGGATAAAGTTCTAATATCGTCTCATTATATGGGGTCAAAATGGTCAAAGGGTCATCTCTAGGTTCACATCTGAAAAGAATGCTAATTTGCTAATCTAATTATGCCACTCGTGATGCATAAGTAGATTCGTCAATTAAGCTTCTTTCAGATGTGACCTGAGATGACCATTTGAACCTTTTGCACCATATTATGAAGCACGGCTCTTAGTTAGAACTTAGCCAGTGGTTATTTGCAAAATTTGACAATTTATACCTAATTGGTTTATGAGTTATAGTGTGTTTGCATATTAATTAGATCATTTGCAGATATTTACATTGACCTTGGGGCCAATATTTGGTCATATGATTTGTCTACATTATCCGCAATTTGCACCAGGTGACCTGAAACCACTCTCTGTGTTACACCAATATGAAGCATAATTCGGGGTCCTTAGGAACAATTTGGTGTTGATAGCTCTTGAATTGTGGGAGAAGGATTTTCTAGATTTTGAACAAAAAATTAATTATTTCTCTTCAAATTCACTTGAACCCAATATGTGTACCCACCCTATTTGGGGGCTGGGTCAGTGGTCCTCTGGATGAATTTGCTTAAATGGCCCAAGCGTTTGCCCAACTAGAAGCATTTTTAAGCTTTGAGCGAGCATGTTGCCAGAAGAAGAAGAAAGAAAAAGAAACAGACCGAATACAAGAACCAGCCGTGCTAAGACACCACGGCTGGTTTTAACTAGACAAATCCAGGAGACCATGCAGTTCTGTATGATGAAGTCATAGTGCACACGTCGAGTTGTTGTGTGTTGACCTTTGACCCTTTTCCATTTTGAATCGAGGCCTACACGATGGCATATATAATAGTTAGATCCATTTCCATGTGACCTTGACCCTGAACGATGGCTCTTAGAGCGGGGTTATGGTGGACCTTTTCACTTTCATTGATGCTACAAGATGGCATAGCTACGTAGGTTCAGTTAAGCTCTTTATATTGGGACCCTAGATGACCCCATTTTGACCTTTTGACCCCATATTGAGCACAATAAGAAAATAGAGATTTTCCCAGTGGTTCTGTGAACACATTTGACATAAATATCTACTTTGGTTGATGGTTTTAATAGCGTTTTTGCATATTAATTAGCTCATTTGCATATCGTACACGTGACCCCTGGGGGCCAATATTCTGTCACATGATTCGTCTCGACAGTATCCGCAACCTTTGCACAGACATCAAATATCCAATGTTCGATTTGAGATATAGCATTTTGCATATTAAGTAGATATTGCCGCCATTTTGAATGTTAATGATTCAGAATAGATTTCTGTGTACAAGCTGTATACAATGACCAAAGACGATGCTAATGCAGATTTCAGCAGTTAGTGGCACCTTATCGGTAGAGTAGGCTTCCAAAGATTTTAGTTTTTGACTCTATTGGACCCTAAGAGAGGTCAAAGGTCAAACTAGTACACCCTGACCTAGATTGGGTCAGTGGTTATTTGACCGATTTTGTCAATATCGCCAAGAAGTTTGGCAGAGAAAAGAAGAAGGCGAAAAAAAGCGATGGTAGGAAAAGAAGAAGAAGAAGAAGAAGGAGAATGAGACTTGGCTCAAGAGCACGAACCGTAGTCGTGGAATTTTTGAACATTTGTACTTGCCCTTTGTGACCCTTAACCATTGGCCATATAACAGGGTCACTGTGTAGGACTTTTTTTCATCCTTTCATCACTCCCTACAAGTTGGTCATTGGTATTTTTGAAATATGGGCAATTTTGATATTAATATTTTGAACTTTGACCCTAACGATGGGTCACAGAGCTGGGCGGTCACTGTGGACTCTTTTTCATAATCATCGATGCCATCCGATGGCATAATTAGATTAGTCAATTTAAGCTTCTTTCAGATATGACCCATAGATGACCCATTTGGACCTTGGACCCCATGTTGAGCACACAGATATGATAGAGCTTTATCCAGTGGTTCTGTGGACAAATAGACACTTTACTACCTGTAATTTGTTGATGAGGTTAGCTGTTTGTGCATATTAATAGCTCATTTGCATATCTACAGATGACCTTGGGGGCCAATATTCTGCATATATTGTCTCAACTCTATCCGCAAACTTTGGCACAGACATCACCATCCAAGTTTATCGTTTGTGAGATATAGAATTTTGCAGATTATAGATATGGCGCCATTTTGAAATGTTAATGAAAACTCCGATCGTTTATCTGTTACATCATATGAAGGATCGGGTCTAAGGATTCTTTGTGAACAAATTGAAATCTATAGCTGTCTGTCGGACAAGTAGGCTTTTAAAGATTTTTACAAAAGGCGGCTACTTCGGGTACGTGCCTTTGACCCCCATTGAGAGAGTACACCATATATGAAGTTGGGGTCCGGGGGTTTCTTCTGACCAACTTTGGTGGATATGGGTAACCGTTTGGTACTAGTAGTAATTTTAAGGAGCAATTGGACAGAAGAAAAGTATCCGAAGAAGAAATGACGGGAATACAGGACCTTAGTGTTGCAGAAGAAGGGAGGGACATGGTCTATTGCGCTAACTATAAAGGCCAGAGAGAGCCCCCTACATTACTACCATTAGAATCGGTGGATATATAGGGTGGGGAGAGGTGGCCTATCCCTGGTCTTCCTTCATAATTGTTTTCCACGTGCATTATTACCCTCCGTGCGACTCCTCTTTCCCTGGGGCTGTTTTGTCCCCCATCCGCCCGTCTCCTTCCCGTCCTTTTTATTGCCACCCCTTCCTGAACGAAGTGTCCCTCCCCCCACCACCTCCCCCCCTTCTTGTCCAGCTTTTCAAACCCCTTTCCTTTGTTCTCATCGCCTCCTGTAGGAATCTAGCCCTCATCTTCTCTTTCTCACCGTCTACCCCATCCAAGTATTTCCCCCTCTCCCTCCCCCGGTTCCAAGTCCGTCCCGCTTTTTAAATCCGCGCCCCCCCCTTCCCCCCCCCTTCTCCCTCAACGGTCCTCTTTTCTTCTACTTGCGTCTCTTACCTCTTCTTCTCTTCGCCTCAACTCCACCGCCATGTATTGGTCCCGCATTTCTTTTCCTGGTTTGGTCTCGTTCCCCTTACCCAGCCCAAGCAGCAGCTGGAGTCTCTCTTCTTTACTGCCATTTTCTCTACTCTTTTTGCTTTTATCCTTATGTCCTCCCATTGTTGTTAGACCTCTGGGTTGATGAGCGTCTACTTGGGTCGAATCCAATCCTCAAAATTCTATCATTTCTCGCCTTAATTGCCCATCCTTCCCAGCACGTACGCTTAAGTTTCATTACACTTCTGCCGGAGGCTTATAGGCCATTCCCGTACGAAGAACGCTTTGCTCCTTGTTCATCTCGCCTTACCTCCCTTTAGCAAAGCCCGGATTATACTACCCCTCGCACCCCTGTTTGCCACCTATTTTATCTCTTTTCTTCCCCTCCCTCCTCCACCTTTTCTGTTAGCACATTCTCTTTCCCTCTCCCCTAACCCCCCTTCCCTTTGCTCTGCGGATACTACCATGCGCGCCCCTATCGTGTTGCTACGTTCCGGCCCCTTCTCAAACTTTGCTTTCTCCCTGTCCCCCCTTCGTCATTCCTTCTATTTCCCCCCACCCTCCAATGCGCCTATCTGAACGGCCCTAGCCTTAGCTTTATTTTGTCTTGCGTTATTGTTTATTGCTACCCCTCCCTTGAACATCTCCCTCAATATCTCTCCCCTTACCGTCGACTTCGTCGTGGCCCATTGCAGCGCGCGAGGATTGCGCCCCCCCCGGCATTGTGGGCGTACAGGGGGGTCCCCCGCGTCTACCCAAAACTCCTGCGGTATGGTAGCGACTCTACATTCGGGAGGATAGAATGTAGCCACGGGATGAACATGATACGATGTCGGGGAAGTTCTTTGTCGTCAGTCTAGATTCCTATCTAAATTGCGTTTTTCATCTTCCCATTGTGGTGCATCTCTTTTTTTTGCACCAGAAATTCCTGGCTGCTACCTACCGCCCTTCTCTCCCCCCTCACTCCAGCTCTGGGTCTGAAGTAGAAACGTGTAGAGTAGGTGGGGGCAAACGTTATGAGGGTGGGTTTAAGAAAAACTAGGGCATCGATGTGCTTTAGAAAGCCAAAGTATATTCATGCGGGTGGTGGACTACTTGCACTGTCCATGGGACCTTTGACCCCAATCTATTATTACAGGCGCCAAAGGAGTAGAAATGATTTATGATTGATTTCGCTTTGAACGAGTTAAACTGATAAATTATCATATAACATTTACTAAACTTAATCTTAAGTCAACATTAATATAAAATATAGACGACCCAGGATACTAGCGTCAGGTGATGTGAAGTAGACAAAGGACTTGCAATGAAAGTGGTATCATCAATAATCAAGTTTTCCCAGGATGTGTGGTACAGGAATTACCAATGTAGACTTTATTTCATGTCGTTGAGTGGGAACTTGAGACCTACAAGATGACATAGGTGTTCTAGCAATATAAGCACTGATATTTTGTGTATTTTGAACTTTGACCCCTTAACGTATGCTAAACGAGAGGGGTCATGTGTGGCCTCTTCTCACTTTTAATTGACTGCCTAACAAGAGCATTAGCCATTTAGTCAAATAAGTTCTTTTATATTTGACCCCTAGATGAGCCCATTTGACCTTTTGATTCCCAAATGTGCACTTAAGTATAGGCCTTTTCAGTGGTTCTGTGAACAAATGTGACAAAATATCTACTTTGGTTAATAAGTGAGTTATAGCGTTTTTGCATCTTTAATTAGCATTTGCATCAGCTTGCACGTGACCCCATGGCCAATATTCTGTCACATGATTCGTCTTTACATTATCCGCAACTTTGCGCAAACATCACCTATCCAGGTTGTATCGAGTTTGAGATATAGCAATTTGCAGATTTAATTAGATAATGCCGCCCATTTTGAATTTATAGAGTTACCGATATTTAATTCTGTGTACAAAGCTGTATACATGACCAAAGACGATGCTAATGCAGGAATTCATACGTAGCGCACTTAGCGCACATAATCTGTGAAGTAGTAGGGCTCAAAAGATTTCTTAGTTTTTGACCTCATTGACCCCCTACACGACCCGCAGGTACAAAGGTCAAAATATTTAACCCCTGATGTAAATTGGGTCAGGGTTCTGGTGGACCAATTTGGTCAATATAGGCTAAGCCGTTTGGCACTAGTAGCATTTGAAGCAACGGTACCAAGAAAAAGAAAGATAGAAGAAACTAGAGGTTATGTGGCATAGGCCACTGGTACACAGCCGTTTTTAAATATAAACCATGGACCTTTGACCCATCATGTCACGCCACAAGTTTGTGTGAAGATCTGAGCTACTTTAACGAGCTTATGTCTGCTATCGGGCTGAGAGATAGTCATTTAGTCTCATTTTTAGCATTTTTTGGCAAAATTGCCATTTGACACCCTTAATGACATGTGACCCCGATTATAAAACAAACCTAATGAAATCGCAAAAAAGGCATTGTTGCCAGTTCAAATAAAAAAATTACTATTGCTTAGTTCTGGAGATTAAAAATTCTAAAGTTTTTAGCTCAAAACCGGAAATGACTGTAAATGGACCTTGACCCCCAAATAACAAATCCCGCATACACGGCTAACAACATGCACATCTGAAAGTTATGTCAATCTTTGTATTACATTTTGAAAAAAATTTTGACAAACTTTTTTAAATATTTTGCGTTTTGGACCGGAAGTGACCCCTAAATGACTGTGATTCCTTATTATGAACACCCCGTTGTAGCATGGTCAGTGGTTCCTCTGAAAAGTTAGTTGATATCGGCCCGGATGATCCTGTGGAAGAAGATATTTTGCCAATGAAAATGGCACTATTCTGGGCTTTCAGACCGGGAAATGACCCCCTTAATGACCTTTGGAAGCATTATCTTGAACACCCTATATGAAGATTGGGTCGATGGTCCTCTGAACAAAGGGAGTTTAGTTGATATCGGCACAGATCCTGGAAAAGAAGATATTTTGCGAATTAAATGGACATATTTGAACCACTGTGACTGAAGTCAAACGGTTCAGATGGGGGGTCAAATCATATGGGCAGGTAGAGGTTGCTGAGCGGTCATTTGGTGCAAACCTGGTCACTATTGGTCAAGGCCACTACTGAGCTAAAAGCAGATTGACAGAAAGAAAGAAAAGAAAGAAAGGAATAGAAAGAAAGAAAGAAAGGAAAGAAAGAAAAGAGAAAGAGAAAAGAAAGAAAGAAAGAAGAAGCAGAAGAACGCTAGTGATTAGAAAAAAGAACACAGCCGATTTGCAATCGGATGTGTAAGAATATGAAAGAAAGAAATCCGAGAAAGAGAAGACAGTATAGCATGCGGTGCACCGCAGGATATAAAACAAAAGCACAAGCAGAATACTATGCCCGTAGAACCGGGAATAGTAACTAGACGATCCAGGACACTATGCCCGTAAGTTAAAATGCATGTTGATACAAAATTTCTATAATTAAACTTTTGTTTGAAGTGTCTAAAGCTGTTGTGACATAAACCAGTAGCCCTTCTAGTTCTTGAAGGTGACGAACCAGGTTTTATATGTGCGCGTGTACAGCCTTGTGCTGCACATGGTTTAAAATAAGCGCTGCCCAAGATACGCACGTATGCACGATGAGGACTACGATGGCGGCGTGTTTGTTCGTTGTTGTGTGTGTAGGCGTAGTACATGTGCTGTGCTTAGCATAAATACGATAAAGTACTACTCAAAGAGGGAGAAGACTACTTCGAGGGAATACAGTAAGATAAATAAATATCCCTTTGTTTTATGTAGATAGACACCAGGGTTCATGACAGGTATACTCATCCAACCTTGGTTCATTAATTACACGCAAAACACAAATCACAACCTGTCAATTGGCATTGCATCATAAATGCATGCACTGCATGCTGCATGTGTTGTGTGTAAGGAGTATACATGTGCTTAGCCATAAATTACCGGTTCAAATTACTAAACATACTGTAAAGAGGAGAAGACTCTTAAAGTATGACTCAGAGATTGCGAAATATTATTTTTTTTGTGTAATAATGAAAATGTAAACGAGACCAAAGATAGGAACCTAAAATACACAATTCCGAACTTTGAGAATTGAATCAGACCTTTTAGTTTTGATGCAGAAAACATTTATGTGTAGTATACGTCTCCCATAGGATACTGTGTATAACAAAAAATTCCGGATACGGAATTTTATAACAAATGTGGGATTTTCTATATGACGGAATTTCAGATTTAAGCTTAGCAATTTCACACAGTGCTTAGTTTATGGCCAAGCATTATGTATATGCAAAAAACACGATTTTTTCTTGGAAATGGAGGGCGAACTCCTCAGGCAATCTCTGGAGTCGCGACTTCGTTTTTTTTTAACTTAGAGGAAATAAACGGTAAGCTAAATAAATACTTTGGTTGTATCTAGACACAGTCATGGTTATCATAATCCATTAATTTTGGATTCCTTAATACACGCAACAACAATCACAAATGTAACATTCATCATCGTTACATGTATGCACTGCAGGCTGACATCGTAAACTTTTCAGAGTAGGAGCACTCATCTGGTAAGATGTTGGAAAAATGGACCAAATGACCACTCCTGGCCACTGATGCAAAATTCTGTGTAAGCCATAGGCACTGGTCATAGACGATGCTATGCATGAAGGGCATGCGCAGCGCTTGCGATTTGTAGAAGGAGTTCTAGATTTGGCACAAAATGGCCATACTGACCACTAGGGGACCACTAGGCCAAATGTGCATACGATATTATGAAGCTTAGGCCAACCTGCTTTTGTGCAAATTTGGTAAAATTGGCCCAAGCCGTTTGGCTATATAACGAAGCAAAAAAGCAACATACTGAAGGAGAGGACGGAGAAGACTAAACAGCACAAGCAGGAATACTCTTGCCGTATTGACGGGCATGTAACTAGACGGGTCCAGGATACTATGCCCAAGTTTCAATTGACCTTTGACCGTTTAACGAGGGGGTCATAGAGCGGGGTCACTGTGGACTGTTTTTTACTTTCATGATGCCTACAAGTTGGCATAGCTAGATAGGTCAATTTAAAGTCTGATCAGAGATTTCTTAAAAATATCATTTTTGTGTAATAAGCAAAATAATCAACTAGCAATAAAGATAGTAACCTAACATGCACAATTACGAAATTTTGGAGGAACGGATTTTTAGTTTGATGCAGTAAACATTTATGTGTAGTATTTCGTCCATAGGATACTGTGTATAACAAAAATTCCGATCCGGAATTTATAACAAAGTTGTGATTTTCTATTGAAGGAATTCGATTGAAGTTTAGCAATTCCAACAGTGATTCGGATATGGACACGCATCTAGGTACATGCAAAAAACACGATTTTTTTGGAAAATTGAGGGCCCCCTCATCAGGAAATCGCTGAGTCGGCTTAAGTTGCTTTTGGATTTGACCCTAGATGACCCATTTTGATCCTTTGACCCCATATTGTGCACATAAGTAATAAGCTTTTCCCAGTGGTTCTTTGTGGAAACATTTGACATATCTATTTTGGTTGCTGAGTTATAGCGATTTTGCATATAATTAGGCTCATTTGCCATATGTTGCACATGACCCCTGGGGCCAATATTCAGTCACATGATTCGTCTCGGCATTATCCGCAACTTGCACAGACTCACCATCAAGTGTTATCGATTTGAGATAGGAGCAGGTTTGCATATTAATTAGATAATACCGCCATTTTGAATGTAATGAGGTCCGTAATCTGTTGTACAAGCTGTATACACTGACAATAGACGATGCTCATGCCGGGAACTTGTACGTAGCGCACTTAATCTGTAGAAGAAGTGGGCTTCCAAAGATTTTTATTTTGACCTCTAGGGAACCCCTAGAGAGGTTCAAAGGTCTCAAACTATGTTACACACCTGACGTAGCTTGGTCGGTGGTTCTGAGAAGATTTTGGTCAATATCGGCCCAGCCCTTGGCAGGAAGAAGGTGAAAAAGCGATGGTATGGAAGAGGAGAAGAAAAACAGGCATCGATTGTGCTTTAGTAAGCACACGCGGTATATCATGCTTCGTTCTGCATAATGGTAAAATACCGCTGCCTATACGCACGTAATGCACGATGAGACTACGATGGCGCGCTTGTTTTTGTTCGTTTGTTTGTGTGTTAGAAGCGTAGATACATGTGCTGTGCTTAGCATAAATACGATCAAATTACTATGCAAAGAGGAGAAACTTAACTTCAAGGAAATACCGGTAAGATAAATAAATATACCTTTGTTTTATGTAGACACAGTCATGACAGTAACTCATCACCTTGGTTCCTTAATTACACGCACCAACATCACAATGTCACCTTGCATTGCATCATAACATGCATGCACGCAAGGCTTGCAGGTGTTTGTGTGTTAGGCGTATACTGTGGCTTAGCATAAATACGGTCAACTTACTACTGTAAAGAGGGAAGACTTAAAGTCTTACTCAGAGATTCGAAATATTATTTTTTTTGTAATAATGACAAAATATCAACTAGAACAAGAGTACCTAAACAGCACAATTCCGAATTTGAGATGAACCAACACATTTTCGTTTTGAGGCAGAAAACATTTATGTGTAGTATTAACGTCCATATGTAGGTGTATAACAAAAATTCCGGATCCGGAATTTTATAACAAATGGTTATTTTATATGGGAATTCGATTAAGCTTAGCATTTCACACACTGATTAGTATATGGACAAGCATTATGTATTGCAAAAAACACGATTTTTTTGGAAATTGAGGGCGCCCTCCTCAGGAAATCTCGAGCGGCCTTTAACTTTGAGGAAATACGGGGGGTAAGATCAAAAATACCTTTGTGTATCAAAAGAAAAAAACACATTCATGAGTAACTCATCACCTTATTTTGTTCCTTATAGTTACACTCAAAACAATCAAATGTCACATTGCATCACGTTACATGCATTGCACTGCAGCTTACATCGTAAACTTTTCAGATAGGAGCACCACTGGGTACAGATTTTGGCCAATGGCCCAATGACCACTTCCTGGCCACTGATCAAAATCTGTGTAGCAATCATAGGCACTGTCATGACGATGCCTATGCATGAAGGGCATGCGCATCGCTTGCGTTTGTAGAAGTAGGCTTTTCATAGATTTTGGCCAAAATGGCCCATACTGACCAATAGGTGACCACTAGGCCCAAACTGTGCATACGATCTTATGCAGCTTAGGCCAACCGTGCTTTTGTGCAAATTTTGGTACATTGGCCCAGCGTTTGGCTATAGCACCACAAAGCAAAATACTGAAGGAGAAGAAGAGAAACTAACACACAAGCAGATACTATCCGTATTTGACGGGCATCGTAACTATACTGCTCCAGGATACTATGCCCAATTTCCAATTGACCTTTGACCCTTTAACGATGTTCATAGAGCGGGGTCACTGTGGACTTTTTTTTTTACTTTTCATTGATGCACTACATAGGCTAGCTAGAAGGTCAATTAAAGTCACTGACTCGATATTTCAAAATTCATTTTTTTGTGTATAATGAAAATAGTAACTATAAAATAAAGATAGTAACCTAAATGCCCAATTCCGAAATGAGATGAATCGGATTTTTCGTTTGATGTCATAAAACTTATGTGTAGTATTACGTCCATAGGATCCTGTGTATAACAAAAATTTCCGGATCCGGAATTTATAACAAAGTGTGATTTTCTATATGACGGAATTCGATTTTAAGCTTAGCAAATATTAGAATTTTGATAAAAAAAATAAAAAAAATAAAAAAAATAAACTGATTTTTTTTTGGAAATTGAGGGCGCCCTCCTCGGAAATCTCTGAGTCGGCCTTTCAGTTTCTTTTGTATTTGACACTAATTGACCCCATTTTGACCTTTGACCCCATATTGTGGCACATAATAATGGACTTTTCCAGTGGTTCTAGTGACACATTTGACATATCTATTTTGGTTTCTGAGTTATAGCGATTTTGCAATATTAATTTCCTCTTTGCATATGTTGGCACATGACCCCTGGGCCAATATTCTGGCACATGATTCGTCTCGACATTATCCGCATTTTTGCACGACATCACCTATCCAAGTGTTATCGATTTTTGAGATATAGCATTTTGCATATTAATTAGATAATGCCGCCCTTTTGAATGTTAATGAGTTCCGATATTCTGTGACAAGCTGTATACACTGACCATAGCCGATGCTCATGCGGAACGGTATGTAGCGCACGCCTAATCTGTAGCAGAAGTAGGCTTCCAAGATTTTTAGTTTTTGACCTCTAGTGACCCCTAGAGAGGTCAAGGTCAAAATATGTACACCCCTGACGTAGCGTGGGTCGGTGGTTCTGCTGACCGATTTGGTAAATATCGCCCAGCCGTTTGCCAAAGAAGGTGAAAAAGCGATGTATGGAGAAGGAGAAGAAAAACTAGGCATCGATTGTGCTTAGAACAGCACGAGTATATCATGCGTTGGCAATTTGCTGACGCCTGACGACCCCAAGCTATTACCGACACATGCGGGCCTAGGGTAGTGTTTCTTCTGACCAAGTCAACTGATTATAGCAATTGATTTGTGGGCACTAGAAGTAATTTATAGATTTTCAAAGAATGCCACTTTAATCGGCCCAAGTGACCTTTCCGCTTCCGACAACATCTGGTGGTCATGGCGCTTTCGTCTGTGGCAAAGAAGGATTTTAAGAGTTCCTACGAATGTCCTTTAATCGGCCCACGGAACCCTTTGACCCCAATCTTATGTACACTCCATAGGCACCTTAGGTAAGTGGTTTCTTCGTAACATCTGTGGGTCATAACATTATTCTGTGGCAGAAGACGGATTTTAAAGAGTTTCCGACTGAATGTCACCCTTTAATCGTCCCCACGTGACCTTTGACCCCAATCTTGTACACTCCATAGCACCTTGGGTCCATGTTTCTTCTGATAAATCTGGTGGTCCTAGCGTTTATTCTGTGGCAGAAGAAGGATTTTATAGAGTTCCGACGAATTCCCTTTAATCGGCGCCACGTGACGCTTTGACCCGCAAGTCTGTGTACACCCCATAGTCGCCTTGGGTCAGTGGTTCTTCAGTCCAAATTTGGCTGCATCGGACAAAGATTTGTTCTAGTAGGCGTTTTGAAGCCAGGTCCAAAGAAAGAAAGAACAATAGGCAAATTTTGCCTCGAAGAGCACGACCTAAACCATGGGGATACAATGACCTTTAACCCATGCCGAGCACAATTTTGTTTAGAGTCTGAGCTGCTTCATATGCATGGGTCACGTGATCATACAAGTTGCATATAGCAAATTGATTTTTTAAAATATTTTTCACATAAGACCAATTCCTTTTTACTGACTTGACCCCATCTGAGCACAAACTTTGGGGTGAAGGGCTGAACTGCTTCGTATGCATGAGTCACGTGACCATGGTACCTTGCCATATAACAGATATGATTTTTTTAAGATTTTTTTACATTAAGACCGGAAGTTCCCCTTTAATGACCTTTGACACCCATATTGAGCACACCCTTTGTTGAAGGGCCAACCTGCTTCATAATGCATGAGTCACTTGTACCTGTACCTTGATATACAATATGAATTTTTAAAGAAATTTTTCTTAATACAAGAAGTTCCCCGTTATGACCTTTGACCCCCATATTGGAGCACACCTTTGGTGAAATGTCTCAAGCTGCTTCATAAGCATGATCACGTACCATGGCCTCCAACAGTTGCAATGGCAGATTGAATTTTTGAAGATTTTTCACATTAAGACCGGAAGTTCCCCTTTATGACCTTGACCCCCATATTGAGCACAACTTGGTGAAGGGCCTCAAGCTGCTTGCATATGCTGAGTCACGTGCTATGCTACTTTGTTGCATATGGCAATATGAATTTTTGATTCAGACCGGAGTGTCCCCTTAATATGAACCCTTAATGACCTTCGATCAAAATTCTTGTGTACACCCCATAGGGGCCTTGGGTCAGCGGTTCTTCTGAACAAGTCTTGTGATCTATAGCAATTGATTGTGGAACAAAGAAGGAATTTATAGAATTTTGGACGAATGACCCTTTAATTGGCTCACATTACCTTTGAGCCCAATCTGCGTACACCCATAGGGGTCTTGGGTCAGTGGTTCTTCTGACCAATCTTCGTGGCAATCGGATAAATCGTTTGGCACTAGTAGCATTTTGAAAGTTACCGGAAGTGGGGGGAAACACGAAGAGAATATAGAAATCTGCAGTGAATACAAGACCTAGCCGTGCTTCGCACATGGCTAGGTATGAAGAAATCTCTAAATTACAAGACCTAACCGTGCTTCGCACACGGCTAGGTAGTGACTCTGGACATTTTTGTATACGATATACGTTGGGCAAGTTGGTACTACCTGTTCTAGTTTGTAATATGTGGGGCGAGTTGGTACTTGGGCGATTTGGTACTCAAGTACTAAGGGCAGTTTGTACTTGGGCCAGTTGCTTGAAAACGAATAGGGCTGGGCCCGCCGGTAGCGGGATTGGTACCGAAGCGCGATGTGAAATTGAGGGTTAGAGAGATTGCCCTGTTGACCCCTGAATGCCGATGTATTCAGAATCTGCTGCCACCAAATATTGGCCTTGGGTCCACGGTTCTTTTGACCAGGTCTAGTGATATAGCAAATTGGTTGTGGCAGAAACAGCAAAATGAGGGAAGAGCATTGACCTGTAATGACCCCTGTGTGACCTTTGGACCCCCAATCTGTGAACACCCTGTATGGCACTTGGGTCACGGGTTATTCTGGATGAAGTCTGGTTCAGATCAATCCAACTGTGTAACACTAGTCGCATTTTGAAATATTAAGAGGGGTTAGAGAGCCCCTTTTTGACCCCTAAATTGAACTTTGGAATCAATCTGTGAACAAGCCATATGCCAGGCAATCCGGCAATCATGTGTGACCGAATGGCCTCGATAGCACATGCGAACTGTTGGGATAAGTATAGTATACAGGTGTTAGCACAAATGAACGCTATTGACCCTACTTGACCCCTATGGGTCAAACTGTGAACACCGTATATGAAACTCTGAATCAGCCTTTATAGTAGAGTAAGAAGCACATGACCCCAAAAAAATTGCAACAAAAGTTTCTTGGCATTTCTGTAGTTTAAGGTCACTTAACAATATATCAAAAGTTGCACTAAATCGAAGTCCCAGAAAGTGTTCAACCTATGACTAAACAAAATTTCCGCCATCGCCTTTTGAAAAACATAAATCCTCATATCTCTGGAAAAAAAGCTAAAAGGACAAACAAGATGTCTTTTCCTAATAATTTCTGCATAACAACTCCATTAAATTAGTTTTATGAAGTTAACATATCATCTTGACCTCTAAATCAATATGCCGCCATCCGCCATGTTGGAACGTACAAATTCTTGTATCGCTGGTACCGGATGGGCCAAAGGAAAACAAGATGTTCACTTTCCTACTAATTCTAGCATACAAATCCATTAAAATTGTGGTGGGTTATGAAGTTGAGATTCATCTTTGACCTCTAAATCCAATATGGCTGCCAGCACCATGTTTAAAAGTACAATTCTTTTTATTTCGGGTACCACAATGGGCCAAAATGACAATATGGTGTTATTTTTTTTTTATTAATTGGGTTAAGCATACATCAAGATGTTTGTTGTAAAGTTTTGAGAGCACCTTGATGTTCTTAAAAATGGCACTGTCTGCCATACATCCTTTTAAGCAGCATGGCAGATACAATGAACAAAATGAGTGCCTATTTTCTATTAATTTCGGGGTCTCTAATAAAGTGTCTGTGTGACACTGTGTGTCCAACCACCCATATGTCTATTGTTTTGTGGTCTCCATTTGAGTGCTGTATTCATCATTTCTCGGGCACTATACCCAAATGGCCTCGTCTACAATGTCATGGTTTATTCCGTACATGTGCCTATGGTAGCTAGGACATCTTTACAACAGAATTAGAAATCTATTCAAATTAATGATTTTGTGGGCAATTGTTGAAAATTCGTAGCCATATTAATTTTTATACCTACAAATCCATCACATTAATTTCTTTACAGTGGCAATTGTGAAATCCGTGAACAAAGTACAATTTCACATTATTCAACTCATCATCACAAAATGGGTCCAAAACACTTGTTAGTATGAGTTGAATTCCATAGCTGTTATGAAAACTTTTTTTTGGAAAGCACCTTAGCGTAATATTCCAAAATTATGATTGCTGACCATTGAACAGGGACCCCATTGGGTTGCAAGCCTTCATCTTTCTTCAATTCAAGGATCTATTTTGGTAGTACAAAATACTCAGAACAATCCTAACCATGGGATGACTTTGAGAAACAGATTTTTTTAGCCAACCCCAATATTCTTGAGTAAGTATCGCAATCTGAAAATGCATTGGCAAGACCAGGTAGGAGCAAAGTTACACTAATAATTGCTTCAGAGGATTGATATCATACACATATTCTCTCTATGTGTCTGTCAGACCAAAAAACACATTACAGCCCTCTTCTGCATATTGGATAAGTATATCAACAGATCTGTGTCTTTTCGCCAATTTTGGTTGTTGACCTAAATTATGCCATGGGAACTGCTGTTTTGCTATATCACACTACATTTCCTTTTTTTCCAGCAAAAGTTGTCGCATTTGATATGTCTTCCTTATTTGCGATCCTGTGTTGCAATGTGTATGTGTGCTGTCTTTTGTGTTCGGTTCCATTTTCAGTGACTCAGGAAGACAAGGATGCTTGCCATAAATGTCAACTAGCTTCAACTGTGAAAGATGCATAATCATTAACATTGCAACTATAGGTGCTTCTCGCTGTCCATTTTCAAGCGAGTGTAAAAAGAGAACCTCCATCAAAAAAATAGTTGATGCAGTCTTGGCACGCTGGTCAGCAGCTTCGGACGAGGGACACATGTTCGTAAATAGCTCAGAAATTGTTGCTTATTGGCTTAATATTAAAACAGGTGAGCCTAAAAAAATGGGATGGCGGATATGCGACGTTCATGGCAAAGCACATTATCTAAAGACAGTCTACAGAATTGTGATACTAACAGGAATCTTGAAATAAAGAGCTGGTAATCCGCCATGATCGGTGACCTTGACCGCCCTGATGAGATGCCAAAAGTCTTGACTTTAGTTTTCCGTTTGTAGCTATATTAGAAAAGTGAGCTTGTTTCCATTTGTTTGACTTATCTCTGCCTACTTGGAACAACCAAAGTCTTGTACATTGACATCTTCATCAGCATTATCCCTGTGCAAATGTTTTTCAAAGGTTTTCTCCTGTTGAAGCGAGATGCTGTTCAAAAACTTGGCTTGAACATTATGTAAATCATTTTAAGGGGTCTACATGGGTTGCCACCAACAAAACACGCCTGTCGCGTGTCGCGATTTTTTCACGCACTGGAGTGTCGCGTTCGCTTTTAGACCCCCAGCAATGTGTCGACGTGTCGAATCTTTGGGGTGCCCTCGGATGTCGATTCATTTTATTGGCCTCGCATTTTGGATTTTTCTGCCTACAAGTGGGTCCAGGAAAATACGCATTTAGAGAGCGCTATTGCCGATTGTTGGCAATGCTCTGTTTTTTAGAGTATGTTAAATTAGCTTATTACTCCAATTTGAGTGAAATGTGGAGAATCAGTTAGAATCAGTTGCGTTAAAATCCCGGGATAACATGTAACTTTTCACATGTCACATGTCATGTCACATCCTCGGAAAAAATACAGGTTAGTACGACAGTACCTATGTTTAGGAATTCCTCTTGCATCGCCGTCTTAAAAAAAAATGTTGTGCATGCATGAATAATTAATCATAGCCAGTCTTTGGAGCTATTTTGCGTACAATTTGAATAATGTACGACAATGTTTAGAGCCTAAGCCTTAAGCTTTGTGTAAAGACGAGCAACGAACACGTTTGCGAATGTTGGCACCTGCGCGATTTGTAGCAAGTGCTAGCACGAAACATAATTCTACAAAATTCGATTGTTGTCGTTTTGAACAATTAAAGTTTGTTTTTCCAAAATTCAGTGTGTCAATTTAAGCGCTTGATGAAAATACGTTCGAAATAAAATGATATTTATATCAGAAATGTTTAGCCAGACATCGGTAAATGAACTGTCTTCAATGCACTGTGCGCGGATTGATTTTTTTGCTTTAAATTGCATTGTTGGGCCGGTGACGCTTTATGGTCATTTTAATATATGAAGTTAATAGGTGTTTAATGAAAGTATGCGAGAGTTAAGGACCAACCAGCACATTTGCAAAATGAGGTATTGTTGACAAAACAAATGCAGCGGAGGGGGATTTTCCGAAAGAATTTGCATTCATCATATTTATCGGTCGCGGGATTCCCAAACAATCCCTATCACGATTCAAAGAGGGGTAATACAAGTGTTAAATAAAAACATGACGCAAAAACAGAGTCGAATCGAAAATCTATTTTTGTTTGGTCTATTAACAGTAATTAATACACCTAATTTTATTGCTTTAAGTAAACAATAGCCACAAATAAAATGTGTGATTGTACAAACTTTTTCTCATCAGGCTGAGTTTACAGTATACCGTGTATTGAATGGAACATCCAAAGCATTTCAATGTTACGAGAAGGTAACAAAACACAAACAGGGGTTAAATAAGTTTAAAAATAAGTTCCAAAATTATTTTTAAAAAAAAATATTTAAAAATACAAACTAGATTTGACATTCAATAAATGGATAATGTGTTTTATTGCTCAAATTTGTCATTTGCTATGACTGAAAAGAGAAATCATGGTGGCGGGCCGGAGCGGCTGCTGGGAAGCTGCAGGGCAGTGCGGAAGTTGATACACAATTTATTTACAGAGATGAATTATTAAACCGAATTATTACAAAAATGTTAACACATATTTTACTGAGTCTTAATGTCTTGACTTGTAAAACTTAAAGACTCTCAGGCCGCCCGGGAAGATCGCGTTTGGAAAGTATTTTTCAAGTCCTTAGGACTTCTATACTATTGTAAGTTGTTTCCACAAGTTAGGTTGTCGCCCCGTGTCAAAGCATATGATACGGAAGTTTGAAAGTCGTACGTCGGTTTTTTAATTTTCCCCCCAAAATTGGGGTTTTTTAAATTTTGATATTTAGTAATTTTTGGAAATGTCCGTTCGCTCGATCAGGAGACTGCGTGTAGAAAGTTCGCGGGATAAGAAAGGCCGTGTCGCGCCTTGTCGCGAACAGAGTGTCGATTTTTTAAAATGCCTAGACACATATTCATTGTCTTCTCTTTCCATATGTGGAGGTATTGCTGAGTAGGCATCTTTCAGAGTTGACCACTATCAAAGCATCAATGGATACAGGTGAACTAAACACCAAAGACAACACACCTATGGAACATCGCAATACAGGCTCGCAAAACTAGGTAGACAGGCAAATGCAACAAAATTTTGCTGGAAAAAACACATCTCTGATTCTCTCAATGCTCTGGTAGCAGGCCTCTCAACAGTTGCAAGAGGACTGCCATGTCACATGCAGGGAGATGCAGATATTGAATAGCAAAAAAGGCTCGTTCCCCATGCAATAATAAGTCAAAAATCCATGTTTGGCGATGGTGGGTCTCTGTCAATGAGTCAGCAATTGGAGTCTTTTATGGTAAAGCATACAGGGCATAAACACAGAAACACATTGGTAGAAGAAACCATGATGGGTTGGTGAACGAGGGAGATAGGAATTACCCTCTTTTTCTTAAGCGGGACCCGATGATTAGTAGCAGGAAGGCCCGCCTCAGGATGGGCATTCCAAATGTGGGCAGTTGAATGAATAAAGATCTCTGATGTATCTGAACATGTTAGATATTGGGGTTTCAACTGCTGAGGGCATGAGATCGTACTGACCACCGGAGACGAGGGTCTATCTCTTTGAGTTTTAGACATCAGTGGAAAAACAAAGTAGTTCAGGAGCCCTCCTCATAAAAATGCGGGCGTGGAAGGGAAGAGTGTAGTTTGCACTTTACCTCATTTGCTTCGAAACCCAGCGATATTCGGGTAGCCGTTAGGGGGAATCAATCTAAGTGCTGATAGGATGTGCGCTTGGCCAGCTGACGGCCTAGGTGACGCGAACTGATTGTGCAGATTTCTGATGGCGGACGTAGTAATAATAATAGGCAACAGCGGTGTGATCTGATGAAAGGCGCTTATATAAAAGCCGGGTGATTATCATTATATTAAAATGCTCTTCGGTGTTATAAAACGAAAGAGTGTCACTAAAAATTCCTCTGCTGCAAAACTCCACTCTAGGAGACCTTTGTACAGCTCATGCAGTTGATGTGTAAGAATGATGGTCAAAATTCAACTGATTGGGGCTGGATAGTACAAGGGGGAAATTGCTTCCCCTCTTGATGAACACAAGTCCTGCACTAGAGTTACCACTGGAAATGATCTCATGCAATTGTCTTCAGGATGCATCACAATGAAATGTATTATGCAAAAGAAGAATGGAATGCAACTAGCTTGTTGACATTCATGTGAAAACGTGGATCAAGAACCATTCTCCAATGATGACTTGAAGGAATAAATAGAATAGGTGGTCGATAATCTGTTGCAAACAAGTGTCTCTGCCACATTTGGTGATGATGTGAATAATGTTTTTGAAAGCTTGTAACTTCTGTTACTGGGAGAATCGCACAATTACCACGGTAGACACCCTATTTTGAAATGGTTGACAGCTATGTATAACCGATTAAAAATTAAACATGGCTTCAAATTTTGGACAAATAGCCCACTTAAAATCACTTTTAAACAACCATCTTAATGATTTCTTATCCAAAATACCACCTATTGTCCATTTGTGCCATCTGTTATCAGACGTGAAAGAATTCATACTTTCCAACCTGGCAGATGGCAGCCATATTGGATTAGAGTCAGATGATTTCTCACTCATTAACCCCACTTTAATGGATTGTTATGCTAGGAATTCGTAGAAAATGATATCTTGTTGTCATTTAGCCCATCCGGCACCCAGAAATACGTAATTTGTACTTTTCAAACTGGCGGATGGCGGCCATATGAATTTTGAGGTAAGGTATATCTCCAACTTATACAAATCCATTTTAATGGATTTCTTATGCTAGATTTAGTAGGCAAAATGCATGTCTTGTTTGTCCTTTAGCGCATTTATTGCCGAGCTTGAGGGATTTATGGTTTTCTTTCAAAATGGCGGATGGCGGCAGTTTGATTTGTCATAGTTGAACACTTTCTGGGACCTTCGATTTTGGAAACTTTTGCTATTTTATATTAAACGAACCTTAATATACCAGAAAATGCCAAGAAAGAAACGTTCTGTTGCAAGTTTTTTTTTGGGGTTAGTGTGGGTACAGTGATATTTAATTCTATATTAAGTACTCTCTGTTGCCACAATGCATGCAGTGCATTAGTGTGATCAGAGAGATGCAATCTGTACTAGGGTGCATCAAATGGCCCCTCATGGTCTATCAATTTTCTTTGCCCTTAGTCTTAAAGTGTGCCCACTTGTCAAATAATAGTAACCTCCACCAAATTAAAATTCATTCGGATGTCAGCAAAGGAGAGCTGCAGAGGGCCTCGTGAGCTTAAAAGTTTTTGTACGTGAGCTTTTTAAGTCAATAGGACGTTTTGTTTTTGGATCATCCATCCTCATCTGTGATTTGCCCCCTGTACACACCAAAATTGATCTTTTTCATCATTTTGCAGCTTTTACCATATCTCGAAAAACTATAAGCCATAGATAGTGTAAAAAACCATACAATTTAAATCCTTGTCATCTGAGAAGGGTCATGGCTTGTCAACGATTGGGAGCTTTTAAAATTTTGACCCATGTATAATCTGAAACCCAAGCTGCGGTCCATTAATGGGGGTTGGCGGTTGGAAAGTGCTCCATCAATTTATGGGTTATCAATGTGTAAAGTACTTGGGTTTTGTAAAAAATTCACAAAATCCGTAGGCGAACTCTTTTACATAGGATGCACACTCTTCTCACTACAGTCCATGCTATGAAAGATTTTTGCTCTTTCCCTCTTTAGTGATTCTTTGCCATCATGGTTGGTGGTTTTGCCCTGGGTGGAGCAACTGCTTTGGCACCAGACTATGCCAAGGGCTAAGACATCAGCAGCACATCTCTTGTGTACCTGTTTGACAGAGTCCCTGTTATGAAAGTCACAGTAATGAAGGCAATAATCCAGAAGAGTAAAGAACCTGTGTGAGAGACCTTCCTTTAATTTTCGGGTGTAGGTTGTTTGCCCTATTGGGTATTTAGGGGCAATTTAGGTTGTCTTAATTTGACTGGAAAATATGAACCAATATAAAGGGTTAGACTTATATCTCATAAGGGCTTAGAAACCCTAACATAAATGATCTGCCACAAAATACCATAAAGACAATTTTTGTGGTACTTTGATGTTTGAAAATCAGTATTTTGTTTGTGCAGTTTTGTTATATGCAGTGCTTCACTCCATCTGTTACATTGTCGGTATTTTGTGATTAATTCCTAAATAAAGCAATTATAAAATGTCTGACAGTGATTATTGGACTGACAATATTTTATGTGATTCATTGGAACAAAGAAAATTACTGCATTAAATAGAGCATAGAGTGGACCTGGATTGGATGAGCGTATCCAGCAGTTTGATGCAAATTATGTTTAAAAAAGGATTTACGAAAAAAGAAAAAGATTGTGCATGCAGGTGTGACCCCCCTACAGCATTAACCGTCACTTGTCAAAACTACCGTACCATTCAATAAAGGTCGTTGTGGAGGTGAAAGGTGTGATGCACTCATGAAAAAATATGAAGATTACTAATCTTATGTATGATAGGACAAAACTTTATTTAATATCAAATATGTTATACTGTGTTAGTGTATTATTTCAAATAATTGAATTCCTTGGACCATTGCAAGCCCATGATCAGAGATCATGGGGATTTAGTTGGTCTAAGAAAAAATTAAGCCACTTGAAGACCACTCTCAGTGATTCACCCAAAAAGAGGCAAAATATTTTTTAATTGCAGGACACGGCTTCAGTGAGAATTAAGTTATTTGAAATCAATAAGTTATTTGAAGAAAACAACAGTATTCAAAGAAATGAATCCCAATACATATATGTGTACTTGTGTTGTGTAGGTGTCCGTTGGAAAGTAATGACCAGTGGGTAGCCATGGTGAGGGGCAGAAATGCCCCTCTGAAAATTTTTTTGAGGGGAAATCGGAAGGCAAATAAAACACGGGACATTCTGTTAAATCAGGCTTTTGTCGGATTCTTTCTGCCCTGCAACGGGAAATATTTTTGCTTGTATCGGGACATCTGTTACACTTACCGGGAGGAAATGCCCCTTCGGAACCACGGGCTGGCTATGCGCCCGACATTATCCAATTTTGTCTACATTGTCTGATTGAGCAAATCACCGATAGTGCGTTTGTTAATGGCAGGGTTTCCCCACCTTTTTGTCCCGAGACCATTAATTTCTGGACCACTTGGCTCGCGCGACCCACATTAATCAAAATAATATATTCTCAAAAGAAAATTGACGTCAAGAACAAAAAAATGAAGGCTTAAATGGAGAGGTACATCAGTGGCAAGCCAGTTGTTCAATGGAGGGGAAAGGGGCTTGAAACAAGGTCGCATATATCTACCGAGAAAGCTCTTGATTAGAATTACTGACGACCAGTTGAAGCAAGGGCAATCTTAAAATTCGAATTTCGGTTGGGAACATTCTAAGGGCTGGTGCTCTCCATCCTAAACAAGTGTGCCCGGGAGTGTGCAAAAATACAATTTTTTCTGATTGCGCGCGAAGCCGCTGACATTTTACTAATCAAACACAAATCAATTGATTAATCAAAACTGCAAAATCAGGTTGAGTGCTTGACATAGTTAAAGTATGTTATTTGACTATTCTGTTCCTTCATTTTTTTAGACAAGTACTTCATTTTCATTTCAATTAAACCAGGTTGGGAAACCTTGGTTAAGCAATGGGTTGTGATTCTTTGAGGCCTTGAGGTCTGTCTGAATTAAGTGAAATTTTAAGGTATACAGACCTACATCTATACAACACATTACACTTTCCCCAGAGTGACGACTCTCTCAAATCAAAGCGGAAGTTAAATTGTGGGTGTTTCAATTCCGCTACCCGGACAAAGACCAGACATTCAGGTTGCGCGGTTCTTACATTGTCAGTTGAATCCAGCGTCAAACATTGGCCCTGGTAGGCAGTAGTGGTTGTGGCAAAAGTACTTATGTTCAAACTGTTATAGAGTTCTATGACACCAGGGCAGGCCAAATTGGTAAGTATTGACAAATTTTTATTCTGTTCTTGTTTTTTTTTTTTTTGTCTGGGTTTTTTTTATTTTTTAGCTACTTGTTAACATTTAAAGTGAGCAGAGAAGATTTTTTTAAGGATAAATTATTTCTCCTCAAATGTGCACTGAGTGATGGGTCTAGACCACCTACCGCGAACGTTTTGAAAGTTTATTTTTACACAAGTACAAAAGAAAACCCACAACTAAGTTTTGAACTTGCATGTTATCGTAATTGTCCCTATTGACACCATACTTTTAATTTCTGTCGTGCCCGCACGACAGGAATTACCACCCGAGAAATGAAACACAGAAGCAATGCGATATGAATGTGGTGTCTATTTGCTAGGAGTTAGTCCCCTATTTAGTCTCAATTCCCAATCAGGTATTCAAATATTTATGTATCCAAATTCTCTTTTCTTTTTCCAATTCCAAAAGCACTCTGCAACCAGTAATATACTAAACAACTGAGGCTCCCACTCCTCACCAATTTGCAAAAGAAGGTATCCATGGCACGAACAGGCCTAACTTAACTTTTTTTTAAAGTTCCTGTTATAGTCCTAATGCACCCTGCGACCATTAATATACTAAGCCGCTGTGGTTCGCACTCCCCAGGCAATTTGCGAAAAAGAAGGTAACCGATCCAATATTATAGCCTAACTTCACACTTGAGGTCCGCATTAGACCTATTGGAATACATACAGCTTTACCACTAGTCTAAGCAAATGCGCAATTTGCTAAGGAACTGACCTATCCACTAGCCTCACTTAAGTTATCCATCCATTTCTTTTATTATATATATAACTAACAAGTTCAATTAGAGAAGGTTCAGACCATCAAGACCCATTTCTTAAATTTTCCCCAAAACAGATCAGCATAATCTAAGACAAACCAACCTCCAAAAACTCAACTCTCCCAAAATTCGAATTACAATTACAAAAGTCGCAATATGTTAAAGAGCGATAAGCAAAGATACCAATAAACCATTAATACCTAAATTGAGTTAATAAACGACCATCTGCTGGTCTAATCAGACTCTTGGGGGAGGGAAAATTTTATAATTGTCCACAAGCCAAGGGCGACTTAAAACTGCCCCCTGTGCAAATAGTGAAGTAACCATTTCCAGGAAAGCCAGGCAGCTTCCCCCCCGGAAAGACAACACCCTGATTGGTTATGGAAGTCAAAAAGGTGAAGGCACGATTGGTTCCCATACATCGGTAACCAAGCTACCCAAAAGGATCAAAATTATTTCCTGGTGTTAAATCATTTGGCATTTGGCAATAAAACCTTATTCTAATCATCACTTGTTACATAAAGACATGTATTTGGCTTATTCACACTCAGGTGTGATCTGATACATTCAAATTTAAGTAAATGCACGATTATATTCATT
>JAMKCH010028001.1:0-34804 GCA_023653785.1 Ophioderma brevispina | reverse complement strand
TAGGGCTATAGCACACGATTCCGCAAGGATTTTTCTGATTTTTGCGACGGTAATGGCTCTTGGGTTGTCCCTACTTATATCAGTTGTCACAATGTGTCGCATTTGCTTAAAAATTGCTCTAAAAATAAAAGAAACAATTTGCAATGTCAAAACAAGCTGTGTAGTTCGTTAATGAAAAGGTGAATCAGGACCACATAGTTTCTTATCTAATTCCTCCCAACTAGTCGACGCTATCCAAAACTTTCCTCTGGTGACAAGATGGTTTGAATCACTATAGTGTATTGGCAACAGGCTTCACTGCTTATGGCAGATGTAGATCTTCATATTAATCGAATTCTTTGCGGTTTCGGCGTTCGCGGTAATAATTCAAAGAATATAAGCTGTGGGCAGCCCCATGACTTTGACCCTGGCCAACGTAACCTTTGTCTCATCAACATGAGGGATCGCCGGGTGCGCCTATGACAAAAGTTTGGTTCCAATGAAACTTCAAGTTTTCAAATTTAGATTCAATTTTACATTTTAAGCCCATTTTTCAACTTGATTTCTCACATGACCTTTGACCTTCAACATGACCTTTGACCTCATCAACATATTGAGGGATCCCATGGCACCTATGAACAGAAGTTTGGTTCCAATGAAGTTAAACTTTCAATTGAGGTCCAATTTAAAAAAAATTAACAATTGGACCACGCACATACACACATAAACACATACACACACACCTGTTGTGACACACACATACAAACATACAAACATACACACAAACACATCCACACACACATCCACACATCCACACGCACTACGGATTGCAAAGTGGTCATGCCAGATATAAGCTGCCGGCCCACAAAAACAGTGGTTCAATCCAAGGTGGGTGAACACATATGGTACGATTTCACTGTTTTCTCTCTCACATTGAAGCATAGCATAAAAAATGTCTGAAAAATTTTGGACTTTTAAATTGGTCCACCGTTTGGAGAGTTAGAAGTAAAAATGGGTACTAAATTTACCTTTAGGACAGTGCACGTATGGGTCGACAACATTTGCAGACGGTTTCCTTCTCATAACATAAAAAAAACTTTTTCTGGAACTAATTTCATGGTAGTAAGAAAAAACTACAAACATTTCTTCTATCAAAACCCCAATTTTGATAAAGTGGCTGGCGAGTACAAGATTTGTCGATAAGCGCACCCATGTATTTAATTAGTTAAAACCATGTAAACTCTGCCGGACAAAAATTTAATCCTTTTAACAGTTTTCTGAAATGCAAACAGCACTTTTACCTTCAAAGGCATGCACCATGTCAATTCCTCTTAACCAAAAGCTGGCATTTTCCATGGCGATTACATTAGAAAAGTTACAATATCACCACCGCACCCTCCAAACCATAGGCTGTTATTCTAAGTAAACAGAAAGACTGAGGAATATTACTCGTATACAAAGAGCAGATGAATGCAGGAATAGTAGTGTTTCAAGGTATAGCAATTTTAAATCATGAGCCACAAATGTCGGTCAACACATAAAAAGAATGCCATACTGCTAACTCACTTCCACTTGGTGTATGTAATATTGATGACATCTATTCTTACAAAATTAAAGCATATAATGAAATTTAGGTGGTATTTTGCCCTTCATGAACACTTGTTTTTGGAATGGATAAACCACATGCCCTTGGAATATTATTAGTTTGAGTAGTAATGGGGGTCACGAAAGCTAGTGTCAAGAATGGGTTTCTTGGTCAAAAAGGTGGGGACACCGCCCCGTACAGCATTAGCCCCCTTTTTGCTATGCCCAGACGAACGAGGCAAAGGAAGCAGAATTCACGGGAATCCCCCACAAAAAAAGTCTGAGATCCCATTAAAAATCAGAAAATTAAAACAAAACTTTTCTTTTTTTAAACAAAAACAAAGGAGAAAACAGTTTTATTTCAGGACGGTGCATATTAACTTGAACACTGCAATTTGAAAATGGTAAAGGTAATTCTTGATATGGGGACAAAATAAAACCTTGCAGTTGAATAAGCAAGACACTGCAATAAAAGTACTGGAGGAAGGAGGGGAAAGGCGCAATCTGATTCAGAACGAAATATTGGTAACGCTGTATCCGAGCTGTAGCATATTCTTTAAGTGCAGTCATCCCCTCTTTTTTATTGATCAGGCCTACAGCAGGAGGAGTGAAAAAAAATGTTTGAGAAAAGAAGTGTCCCCGTTGACGTGTGTGCCTAGCTTTTAAATACTGCAAATGTTGCACATTTTTTCAGCATTCTTTTCTTTCAGTGTTTAGAATTTGATAGTTATCAGAACGTGAAAGTATCAAAAGACAATAGATACAAGATTGGCTATCAATCATTTTTTACTGTATTTATATTGCGATATTCCAATGACCCGACTCCCATTTTGCTACCAAAAATGTCACAAGCTGCAAGGATATCCCAGCAGCATTTTGAACCTGTGAGCAAACATGCCTTTGTATTTGTTGTAAGGCGCTTGTGTTCTCTGGAGAGCGCCATATAAATGCATTTTATGCACAAGAGAAAAATTTATTTAGATAGTGACAGGTCCTTAACCAGTGGTTCTGTATTGGACCATTCCACTTCTTGCATCTGGGCGCCCTCATTATGGCACAAGAGTTCACATATAATCACCAACACCAACTCCTATAAAAAGTCGTCATTTAAGGCACTTCAGTGATTTGCTAAATCAACAAATCATCAAAAATCAGATTTGCAGCTCTGTAACAGTAAAAGTATCCTAACCAACCCTGCAATGATAAGACCAGAAGCAATAATAAGGACAGAATCCGCGATTTTCGAAAAAAAATCATTACTGTTCGAACGGACACTTACTACAAAACAACGTAATTGAATGGAGATCGTATTTTTTTTTTTTTTTTAATTTCCCCTTTTTTTTTTTTGGGGACACTGCCGTTTTCTTCCTTTTCAGTCAATCTACAGCTGAAAAGCAAATATGAGACTACTACACAATTATCTTTCACTTTGAAGCTATTCCTGCAAATTTCACATATTTTTCAAATCACTGATTAGAAAACACTTAGAAATTACAAAGCCTGGCGAGGGACAGTTAATTTTAGAGAAAAATATTTGTTTACCTTTTAAAATTCCTTAACCTGTGCCCACAGTATAATATCGTTCCGACCGATTTAGTAATTCATCCTATGTTATATCAGTTCACATAGTTTTAAGCGATCTGTGGACAAGATGACAAAAATTTTCCCCAGTTTTAATACTCTGTCCCACAGTGACTAAAACTGCACCAGAGTTTGAATCGTGGCCACAGTTAATTAAATTGTACTCAGTTTAGTACAGTGAACCCACCGTGAGTACTTTACCAACCGTCTAGTTTTGATAAAACTTGGCATAGATACTTCATTGTTGGGTACAGGTTAATAAACGGTGGCCCATAGATTACAAAACTGTGGACCACATATTATAATCTATTCCCAAAGATTAGTAATACTGTCTACAGGTTAAATCTTTCTACATATTAAAAATCTGTTCCCAAAGTTTAAGCAATCTGTGGTCAAAGATTACTAAACTGTTCCCACAATGAGTACTCTGTTCCACAGTGGATACATTTAGTAAAAATGTTCCCAAGCTTAGTAATCTGTGGCCAAAGTTTACCTAAAAACGGTACTCATCGTTTAGTATCTGTGGGCCCCGTTTAAGTAAAACTGTTCCCACAATTTAGTAAAAACCCACTGTGGGCATTTTAACCCACAGTTTAGTTTACTAAAAACTGTGGGCAAAGATTACTAACCAAGGGAACAGACTAGGCAATTTGGGAACAGTTTAGTAATCTCCCTACATCTCTTCTGAGAAAGTCTGTTACTTTACAACATTGAATAATAAACAGTACCCATTTAGGTAGTGGTAGAGAGCAGTAATTGAGGAAAGCATCTTCTCAAGGCAAACATGTGGCTATAGTGGGAGTCAAACTCGCAACTTTGAGTATATAGGGATCCCAGGACAAACTTGCTTGTTGGGATGCCCAAAGAAATTACCCTCCCCCCCCCCCCCATTATAAAAATGCAAAGGGAATTAGTAAGGTCATACTGTATGTGTTATTTTCCCATTTACTAATACATACCTAATTTCATTGCCTTCACAGGGAATTACAAGGCTCCAATTTGGGAAATTACTAGTGTTTTCTCCAAATTCTTCTTGATTATCTTCTAAAAATTCATCTAGTGACCTCTGCCTTTGGACATGCAACTAAAACTATCTCTTTATTATAATATTCACTTGTGTCATTTATAACCTACCTTTTTCTGGGTCCATATAGGCACTCTTTGGTAGCCCAACCAATTTGGATGATCCCACCAGTCATCAGTAGCACCTTTGAAATGGAAAAAATTCATAATTAAGATATTAATTTTAAACAATATAACTTTATCAATGAAACCAAAATGTGGAGTGAAAATACTACAACAGTCCTTGTTACTATTGGTTGATATGATTGAACATTTTTTTCGGACCTAACACCTATACATAATATCTATCGCTCTTACCAACCCTGGCTTGATAGCTAGTTGGCAAAGAGCGTCGTGATAGTAATACGAAGGGTCGCTGGTTAGAAGTCCGCCAAGCCCAGTTTTTTTTTAAACACTATCATGCGCTGGCCCCCCCCCATCTCCAGGGAAAGATGAAAAAATATACATTGTTTTGCCATTTTCAAACATTTGTCCGTAAAATGATTATGTTTTTATACCACTGTGCCTTTTACCAGACTACCCATTGGGCAACAATATACGTTCAAGAGGAAGTACACTGTGTATCTCTTTACTACATGTTTTGGACACAATACAAAGCCACAATCAGACTTCAAACAGAAGTCTGAATCAAAGTATATTTCTGCTATTTATTGTCCATCTCAGTTAGCCATGGTTTTGGCTTGTAGCAAGCCACGAGCGATTCTAAAAACGTGGCACTCTCTTCGGAGTAGGGTAGGTCAGGGGCAAGTTAAAGAGGCTCCTTGTGCACTAAAGGGAAAGAGTAAGCTATTAAAGACACTATCAGTGATTTACCTGAAAGCATCAAAATATCTGAAATTTGCAGGAATAGCTTAAAAGTAGTAGCAGTAGTAGTAAAACCAAAGTTTTAAATCTGGTTTGTCCCCGCAACCGGGGGTGGCCGGATTCACCTCACATTCGTAGCAATCGCCCTTACTCCCTCCTTCCACTTTGCCCGATTCAATGCATCCCCCATTCTCAACCCAACCCTCCTACTATCCTCCTCCACTTGCTTCCTCCATGTCCTCTTTGGTCGGCCCCTCTTCCTCAAACCACCCACCTCAAACTCAAAAGCCCTTTTTAAAACATGCTCCTCATCCTTCCTCAGCACGTGCCCATACCATCTTACACCATTCGCCTTTGCCAGTCGGTCAGCCACCTCTTCCAAACCCAACATCCGCATCAAATCCTCAGTCTTCTTCCTATCCATCAACTTCACACCACACATTGCTCTCTCTGCCCTTCTCAAAATCCCCATCTCATTTTCACTCAGGCACCATGTCTCACTCCCATACAGCATCAAGTGAAGGATAAATCTGTAGAATTCTCATAAGTTACTTTTTCCAACTGAAGAATTGACAGAAGAAAAATTGCGTGTTGTAGTAAGTGTCCGTACGGACAGTAATGAATAAATTTTCCGATTTTGTCCTTATTAGGTTGCTTCTGGTCCTATCATTTGCAGGGTATGTTGGGAGACCTATACTTGTTACAAATATGCAAAATCTGATTTTTGATTATTTTTTTGATTTCCTGATTTAGCAAATCACTGATAGTGCCTTTAAAGGGAAATGGGGACTTTATGACATGCACCTAGTTAACATGTAATAATTTCCCATACCCCATAATTAAAAGCCAAAGTCACTATGAAATAAAACTACTGAAAATATCACTGAAATTGACGCCGAAATGAGTAACACTAACATTTTTCAGTTGTGCTTCAGTGATTATTTCAGTGGAATTAGTGAGTTTCAGTGTCATTAGTGGAATGACCTTGGACACTAATCACACCAAAATACACTAATCACACTGAAATACACTAATCACACTGAAATACACTAATCACATTGAAATACACTATCACACTGAAATATGCTAATCACACTGAAATACACTAATCACACTGAAATACACTAATCACATTGAAATACACTATCACACTGAAATATGCTAATCACAATGAAATACACTAATAATTCCACATTTGCTGGTGAACACACATGCATACACACACACATACACACACAATTCAATTCAATTCAAATTAGTTTTATTAGCATTATCATTCAGCCAATACATTACATAATGATACAATTATTTACTGTTATTATTGGAATAAATATTGACATATTTAAGAGGGGAAAAATAATTTTTTTTTTTTTTTTTTTTTACACTAATCACACCAAAATACACTAATCACACTGAAATACACTAATCACACTGAAATACACTAATCACATTGAAATACACTATCACACTGAAATATGCTAATCACACTGAAATACACTAATCACACTGAAATACACTAATCACATTGAAATACACTATCACACTGAAATATGCTAATCACAATGAAATACACTAATAATTCCACATTTGCTGGTGAACACACATGCATACACACACATACACACACCACACACATATGCACATAAGCACACACATTCTGTGAGAACATAATTTTGCTAACTTCTTCTCACATACACGGTTAACTATTACCTGCAACTGATGAACATATATCGCTAGACATTTTATCTTTGATATCATATGGGTAAATTACTTGTGAAATGTAAAAGCCTAAAGGTCCGTTCAAACTTCCACACTGTGCAGTAAATTTACTGCAATGTTCTGTCACTTCCGCTGCACTCCTAATCGATTTACTGCAGGTCAACCCAGGTCATGGGTTACAGTACGTTGCAGTAAAATTGGCATACTGCACCACTGACTGCACCCCACTGCATCTTGCTGCATCGCCAGTTAAAATAATTTTAACTTTGCTGCAGTACTGCATTGCGTTGCAATACTGCAAGTGATTGCAGTAACGATTTGGTAGGCTGCATTGCAGCACTGCACTGCAGTGAAGTATGAACGGACCTTAAATCTCACCTCATAATACCAGCCAGCAGTTGATTCATCACCGCTTTTAGGTAGAGCATGATTGGTTCTGATACTCTCAAAGGTCCAGTTATCATTACGCACCTGCAAAATTGATCAGTGGTAGTGCGAGTATATTAACAATTGACTCCTCTAGGTCATATATGAGAGGAAACATGAGCATGGAAGCACAGAATTCCCTTCTTAATTGATTTGTGTGAAGTTTGTACATTGCAACAGTACTTAAATTTTGTCAACTTCTAGGGTGGTGCTTCCCTGATTTTTTTATCAGGTTTTTAGCTTAAAATTGCACTCCCCAATCAACAAATGACCATACGGGGACCTGCCGCAAACATGGGTTTCAACCTTCTGGTATATCAATTACCTTTTTTATGCCAATTTTGGTATAGCAAAATTTTCTCAAATTTGTTGGAAAATTAGTCAAATTTTTCTTCAATCGGAAACCAAAATTTTCTAAAAAATTTTGGGAAAATTGGTCTAACTTCCGGCATTTGAAGCCAACATTTTTCAATTTGCTAAAAAGTCAAAATTTTGAGGAAAAAATGGCAAATATGTGTTAAATTTGGACCCAAATCTGAATCTCTGGTATAGCTATGGATCCCTTTTTCCAGCTAAAATTGGTATAGATATGGGTCCTACTTCCAGACTCTTGGAGGTACATTACCCAAACCAAACTTGAGAACCCCCTAGTATGGGATGCATAAATAACACAAAATTTTTGCTTGAATGTAGGTATTTTGTATATTTCCCACCAACCTCGCGGGAGCAAAAGGAGCAAAAGTAACATTACTTTAAGACCACAGGGAAGATTCACAGGGAGTAGTTTTCGAACCACTGAGGCTCCTGCCATAGCTGTTGCAACACCTTGGATGACCCAAGATGACTTTGAAAAATGTTGGTTGTAGTCAACATAATTGATACGGTACCAAGTTTCATGGCCATACAACCATTAGTAGTTAGATGACCTTGGGTGACCCACTTGATCTCAAAATTACATTCACAACTTTCATTTCTGTATGTTGACCACACCTATAAGTTTCATAACCATGCAACCATTTGTGATTTGACCTTACGTTGATTTGACCTGATGACCTTGAAATGATGTTGGAAATTTTTGGTATCCAAAGGTGAATACTCCCCAGGTTTCAGGACCATAGAACAATTTGTAGTGAGTTGACTTTGGATGACCCTGAATTACCTTAAAATGACCATCGCAAGTTACAGCACTAAATGTTGACCACACCCACAAAGTTTCATGACCATACAACTATTTGGAGTGATATGACCTTCTTTGACATTGGATGACCCCAGATGACCTTGAAATGACCTTGAACATTTTTGGTATCAAATGTTGACTACACCCATAACCATAACCATTGGCCATGGATGACCCCACATGACCTTGAAATGACCTTCAAAGCTTCCAGCACTGAATGTTGACCACACCACCAAGTTTCATGATCATACAACCATTTGCAGTGATTTGACCTCAGATAACCCAGATGACCTTGAAATGACTTTAACAAATTGGCACCAAATATGGACCACACCACCAAGTTTCATCATCCTACCACAATTGACTAGGTTTAAATCAATTTAAACCATTTTTGACCACATTTGAACCTTTGACCCAAGCCACATGACCCATCTTCGAACTCATCCGCTGCCTTCTTGAGCGACATCTATGATGCGAAGATGGACAACCATACTTGCTTAGATAAAGATATCGTGTTTACAAGGTTTTGTAGGTAATTTAACCTATTTGTGACCATATACCTTGACCCATGACACAGACCATGGTGCAAATAAGATTTGTAAAGACAGCCATTTCAAGCAATGTTCAATTGTGTAAAAGGGCATCAAGGCAATACATGTATAAATAGGGGCAAGAACGATCAAAAATTTTAGGGCATCAAGGCAACGGTAGGGGCACTAAGGCCAACTGGTAGGAGCACTGAAGGCCAATTGCGCTTGGTGCCTTCGGGTTATTTTGCGCCTGCAAGGCCCATTTCAGATCCAGCCACTGTCGTACTTGAGATATGCTCTATGTGCGAAAGATCGACACCCAATTGCGTAGATTCCCTCTACCCGGGGGGGGGGGGGGGGGGGGTGGTCATATCACCATAATCTTGTATACTTACCAGCAAGCCTTGATTAATGCCTTTTTCATTTTCTTGCTCAATTAGCAATATCCCTACGATACCACTGGTAAAATTGTGGCAACCACATGAGTGCGGCACACGTCAGGGGCAATGATATAGCAACCACTGACTTCTGATCATTTTTGGTATGCTCTTTCCAACGGGTTGACTCCACGGGCGGGAGGAGATTTTGTGGAGATGCAACACCCGTGAGGCCCGTCCTGGGCGGCGCAGCGGCCGGACGGGGGGTGAGCGTCAGGCTTGAATGTTAAGTATACGGCGATCTATGGTTATTGTGTAGGACCCTCCCCCCCGGGGAGGAGAGGGGAAGCACATACATTCCTAGTACGTTCCCTTCAAAGCCTGATTTAATGCCAAGATTGCAACTGGCTAGATGTCACCCGGATTATCCGAGTGTCGGGCCATAAGAAAGCGGAGCATGGTGATTATGATCTCGCCGGGAGAAGGTTTGACAAAACAATATATAACAGATGCACTTACCGATTCAGTGGGTAAAGTGCTTACTGGGAGAGCTGTGCAATGGAAGAATGTGGAGCTTGCGGCGACGACGAGGAAGCTGAAGACAGTGGATCTAGTGAAGGCTCGAAACGCTGAGTACTAGGACAGCTCGGAGATAAAAAACTTGGTGGAATGTGAAGAAACCAAGCCCCATCCCATGGGTCCATATATTTGTATGAAGCTCCCCGGTAGGAGGCCCAGGCCGCCGTCTGAGCGGAGATATACGTCGTGAGTCCTATGTGCGTCCCCGCCAGACGAGTCTCCGTATTAGCTAGGCTTCCTTTAGACTGTCACGATCCATCTGCTAATGTCGTATGGAGGCCGGGCGAGAAACGGCTCTGAGTGTGAGGAAGAGTTGGTTCGTCGAGTCCCCATAGGGTGAGTCTTGCTGAGGTAAAACTTCCAAGGCTCTAACTGGACACAGGGTCCCTCATCGCTGGAACCCGGAAGCTCATTGTCGGAGATCTGGGAGGATGTTCGGCTGTGGAGTGAAGCTGAGCGAGGTTGATCTTGGTAGGTAAACTGATCGGGGAAGAAGCGAGCGGCCGTTCCCTGTGAAGGTGAGGGATGAAGCGTTCTCTGCTATAGATAGAGCATGGATATCCGATAATCTTCTGCCTGCTGTTGCGGCGACAAGGAAGAGAGTCTCTTGGTGGTGTCCGCCCAAGGATGCCTGGTGAAGAGGCTATAAGGAGGACTGTTGAGATGCTGGAGGACTGTTGGCAAGTCCCATGCTGGTACCAGGGAGCGTTTCGGTGAGGCAGTCGATTGTAGCATTCCCTGGATGAGGTCATGAAGCGCTGGCGAGTGTGAGAACGGTTGATGCCTCCGCCAAACCCCAGTGGATGGCTCAACTGCCGTGCGGCAACACTCCTGACTGTGTTATATCGGGTCGAGTGTGAATCGCTGTCGGCCCATCTTGGTCTAGCTGTGACTACTCCAGCATGTACTGTATCGCCATACGGCCGCGAACAGTTTCCGTTCTGACTCGACTTATTTTATTTTCTCCAAACCATTGGACTCGCGTCTGGGCCACGTTGTCCTCGCCTAACTCTCCCGAGGGCACTGCCGGGCTTCTTGTCTCCCCAACCCACGTATTAACCTTTCTTCTCGCCCCCGGGTTCCCGTGGGATCCCCCGATTTTGACCGCGTTATCTTACCTTTAACTCCCCCTTCCCCCTCTGCTAGAGTTCGCATTCTCCACAGCGTTGTCACTCCGGACTCTGGTCTATTACTCCTCGCTAACCAACTTGGTGTAGCTGTCTGCCCCGGCTCTTGGGTCGTCATGTCCCGGTTGGCCCGCCATCGCTTCTAATTGCCAATTTTGGTTGGTTGGTTGGCTCCGTCTCGAACACCTGCATCAGGAAGTCTGCCACCTCCTTTAGAGTTACTCGCAGAGGATCCTCTTGGTGATCCCTGCACCAGTTCCGGTACGTGACCAGTCTGAATTATGTCTGTCCGTGTTGTAGGTTTCCTTGCCTCTCAGCCAGATGGGCAGTTGGAAGCGAAAAGGACCTGATCTGCTCTGGAGATATCTGATGAAATTTGCCATGCAGTCAGGTTGATAGCCTTAACGCGTCTCCATCGGAAGGAGGACCCCGGAGTCTTGTCCAGGTCCTTCCTCATTGGAAAGTCAACGGGTTGCGACAGCAGCGACAGGAGTTTTGGAAACCACGGTTGTCGAGGGAGGGCCCAATTCGAGGCACACCCGAATCTGCGGAGTGATTGTCCTGGTGAGATTGAGAAGAACCTGAGGAACTAGGGCGATCGGAGGGTAGGCGTATACTGTGACTCCATTTCACTTTATTGTCATGGGTCCTGGGATGGGCCTGGGTCCCTGGCCCCACGACAAGTATGTCGGGAGTGGGAGTTGAGGTGATTTTAAGAACGGTCCACGTGGGGGTGGTTCCAGCATGTTGAAGACGGGGGGGGGGGGTGGGGGGGACTCTGCTATCTTGGGGTGAGATGCCACTCCACCGACACGATCCCCGGACTCTCGAAGGGTCACGACTTCCCGGATTGTCTTACGTCGATAGGGGCATCTGAAGGGATGTTGCTTCCCCGGGGAAGGTGAACGGCTTGTAGGACGTGATCGATGCCGGAGGGGACCACCACTCAAGAAGCTTGACTCGTTCGTAGGCACAGGTGTGCGGACTCCTGGTTCCTCCTATGGCTTGTTTATGTGGGAGATGACCGACACGTGTTAGCACTGGACTAGGACTTGACTTACCTTGACTAGGGGGAGCGGTCTGTTCTCGCGACCAGAGGGACTGCCCACAGCTCACAACGTGTTATGTGTGCTTGGCCAGCCTCTTGTCCACGTCCCTGAGAGGCGAATGTCTCTTACGTGGGCTCCCCAGCCACTCTTCGACGATACGTCGTTGAGGTGAAAGATGAGGGTTTGATAGTATGGATGTGCCAGGGCTGGAGGGAGAGTTTCCGGCTAGAGACACCACGCTATCGCTCTTCTGACGTGTGGGACCTCTGGAATACTCTTGGACATCTGGTCTCGGCGAATATTGAACCGAGATTAGACTAGTGAACAGGGTTATTACTCGCATGCGGAGTCTGCAGACTGTTACCACTGTTGTTAGTGCTGGAGAGGAGGACCAGTAGTCGTAGCCACAGAGAGGCTGTGCTTGCTAGGCTGAGTTCCATGGGATTCTGGCGCACTGCGTCGTGGATGTGATGCGCTCGGCGGTCGGGGACGCTATTCCCTGCTTGACGTTCAGCGTAGCTCCAGAAAGTCGATTTCTGTGACGGGGTGAGGTTGGATTCACTGTCGTGATAACGAACACGAGGTGGGAGACGATTGCGTGAATGTATTGATGCACGGAGTGATGAAGCTGTTCTCTGTGAAGGCGGACTTTTGCTTCTTTGTCAGGAGCCAGTCGTCCAGGTAGACGAGGAAGACGAAGTGGACTTCTTCGCCTTAGGAGCTCTGCTAGACCTTCAATATCTGAGTGACTGTGCGGGTGGCGGCCGTAGAAGCGAACCCCCGAGGGATTGGCGGAGGGCAATGGAGAAACTGGTAGGGTAGATCGCGCCTATCAGTTAGAACGTGCGGTTGTATAGAAAACTGAGCCACTTCCTGTGTGGAAGGGATGTATCGGAATGTGGCGGTAAGCATCCTTAAGTCGAGAGTGGTATTGCCCACAGCCTTGGTTGAGATCTGGAGAGCTGCTGCTAGGCTCTCCATCTTAAAGGGGCGTGGTCTGATTGAAACTGGCCTTTTGAGGAGGAATCAAGTTGAGGATCGGGGGATCGCACTATCATGATTTTGTGGTGAGAAAAAACGTTGATGTGAACGCTACGGCGCGAGAGGTTACATGGAAGGATCGCCGCCTTCTGGATCACGCTTTCGATTCTTGAGTCGAAGTGATTGAGCCTGTTCACGTCCTTGGGAATATCACTGTTCTCTCGTGTGTGTTGAGCGGTGGTGGTGGGGAGGCGGGATGGTTGATTAGAGCTGGTATCCCGAGATATTGTGGCGTAGGACCCAATCGTACGAAGCCACCGTCCTCCACCGGTGTGCGAAGTGCCATAGAATCCCCCCAACGAAAGGGGAGACTCTGGGGCTGTGGATAGGTAACTTCAATCTTTCTGGGGGGGCCAAGCGACCCCCACCCCTTACCTCTGGATCGACCTCCCTGTTTTTGTAACCACCGCCGCCGCCGTATTTACGCGGTTGTCCTTGTTACTTTATGGAGAGGATTGGCCCTTGGTGCTCCTGGACGGCTGGTTCTTCTGACAGGAGTCCTGACTACGAAAAGTCTGCCGGGCTGCTGTGTTGTCCTGCTGCGGAGCCCTGGGCTATCGGCGCCTTCTTATTTTCACTTCCAGACGTTCGCGGAGCTGGCCATGGCCCGTGAGAGATCCTTTGGAAGGTTCATCCTGCTTGATAGGATAAAGGAACAGCGGGTGCGAGGATGAATGCGTCGCGTGAATAAGACGGTTTGAACGCTGGCGAGTTCATGTCCTGATGGTCATTCATGAACACCCATCTCTCGGTCCAGTTCGGTGTTCAGGATTTTTCCCGACTGGACCGAGAAGGTCATCATGCGGACGGCGCTGCCGATTGGTTGGACTCCTACTGCCCCCGTGGCTGTCGTTGGTCGACGCGGCCTGAAGAGATCAAAGGCTACCGGCGGCACGGTCGGCCCAGCGGTCGTGGTCGTAACGTAAACTGTTTCTTTGCGGCTACGCTGGTCACGGCTCAAGGAGCAGCTCCTCTGGAGATCCGGGAGGTAGCTGCTGTTACCACGGCTCACGAGAGACGGATTATTGGGGTGATCCACCTGGGGACGCGAATGCGAGATCGAATGCGGCTCCTTCGGGATGATCAACGTCGGCGGTGTGGTTCCAGGTTCCGAGCGGCTATTAAGGTGATTTCCCGGCGGCCGGGGTCCCGGGGCTCCGGGAACGGCTATTGCGGTGATCCAGCGGCGGTTTTTGTTGTTTTCGTCACGTTCAGGAACGGCACTGCGATTACCTGGCGGCGGTCACGGCTCCGGCACCGGCTCTGCCGGTGAGTCCTTGCGGTTGACTCGGGCTCCCGGAGCGGCTATTGCGGTGAATATTTGCTGTGGTGATCTCGGCTCCCGGAGCGGCTCTTGCTGTGATCTTTGCGGTGATTTCGGCTCCCGGAGCGCTGTGCGGTGATCTTGCGGTGCTCTCGGCACCGGAGCAGCTCTTGCGGTGATACTTTGTCGGTAGATCTCGGTCCAGCGAGGCTTGCGGCGATCTTTGCGGTGATCTCGCCTCCCGGAGCGGCTCTGCGGTGCATACTCGGCTCCCGGAGAGGCTAAGTGCCGGTGATATTTTGCGGTGATCTCGGCTCCCGGAGGGCTCTTGCGGTGATCTTTGCGGTGATCTCGGCTCCGGGAGCGGCTCTTGCGGTGATCTTTGCGGAGATCTCGGCTCCCGTAGGGGCTCTTGCAGTTGATCCAGTATATCGACGGTGGAGAGCGGGAGGTTACTCGGCGGGGGGGCGGGGCTTGGTAATCGTACTCCGGCGGCGAACGGGCGAGTGAGAGGAACTGGTTGGCGATGCCACGACCGTGATCTGGCACGGTACGGAAGGGTGTACGGTGATCCGGCCGGGGTGGAGGAGAGCAGTAGAGTCAGTTAGCTCGGCGGATGGTCGAGACGGTGAGCCCCCCGGGAATATCACCCCCATAAGACTCCGGGGAATCGGCACAGTGCGGCTTCCGACGGCTGACTAACCACGGGGCTGGTACCGGCGACACTGGGTGCTGGCGTCGTGGTCGGTTTGCGGAACCATTTATGTCCCGAAGTATCCCGGCTTGATCGGAGCGTTCGGGGGTGTGGGGTGGGTGGTGATACCGTAGGAACCACGGCGCTTGATCATGGGGGGTTCTTGTCTCGGTGATCCGAGACTTAGGGATCCATCCGTAGAAGTGATAGGCGCCGTTGCCTCATGTAGAGCCCGCCTGAAGAATTCGATGAAAGTGCGGATGGTCTTGTAACCGGACGGTCTGGCCGGAGTAAGGTGATGTTGCCGGATTTCTTCTGCCGTTGTTTCCGGGGGCAGCTTGAGGCTTTCGACGGTCTTCTAGGTTCCACGCTCGGGTACAGTCTGTCCCGTCCATGTGCATGGTTCATCCGGTGGACGGGCGGTGAATAATCAGTGGATGCGGGTCAGCAGGCGACAAGAAGTGTCCACATGTAGAACATGTCTGGGTATGTGGCGTGGCACTTCGGTTCCGTCCGGAGTCCAATCCCATGTCTATTGGAGAGGAAGGACACAAAAAAAAAGAAAAGGCGGTAGGAGGTTTCAGGAACCATAACGGGAGATCTCTTCTAAGTACAATTATCCTAGCATACAATTGAGTAATGCCCGCTCAAAACCACAGTTGACCGGTATAATAAATGCTGATCAACGCGTAAAAATCCCGCTGGAGCCTAATTCCCATAGAAAGCACTACTTCCGGTTTCGGGTATATGTTGAAATAGGGATGAAATTTGTTATTTATATAGAAACGCCGATGTTTAGTTCGGAACCCAATGAGGTTAAGCGGTAAAATAGGTTTTTGGCATAAAAAATTCAAAATGGCCGCCCGGGGGAAAAAAGTTTGTCCCGGACTAAAATCCCCCCTAACGGTTAAGGCGCGGCGTGACAACGGTCGTGAGCGGGGAGAATGGAAAAAACCGAAAAGAAACAACGCGGTGTGGTGGATGAGTCCTAACTCCCATAGAAAAAAGCAGTACTTCCGGGTTCGGGTCATGTTGAATTATGGAACGAACTGCCGTATCGCAACCGCCGAGGTTAGTTGGAACCCAATGGGTCTACGCGGTAAAAATTCCACCAGGTAAAATATCAAAATGGCCGCTGGTTGATGTTGAAAAAAGGAGTCACCAGTCTAAGTATTTCCGTGAACGGTAAGGCCCGGCCGTATAACGGGAGGGGGCCCCCGGTGACGGGACAAGGACCAATAACTGACCCGCAGGACCCGTAGTCCACGGGGGGGCACGCTCGGGTGGGGCTCAAACAACGCAATGTGCCAAATGAAAGCAGATGCGAACCATGATTAACGATGCAGAAAAAGGAATTAGGGAAACCTTTCGGCCCATAGGATGGCCGACATACCTTTAATGGGGTCCGTACCGGTACATTACCAGTAGAATAGCGGGTGAAAGATGACCGCGAAAAACAGCAAAGTAGCGAGAAAAGCGAGATAAAATACTCGGAACATTAGCCCACTAAGCTCCCCAACTCACTCGCTAGATGATGTGGCGACTTACTCGAAGGGTCTGCCCGAGGCAGCCACTTGTAATACACGTGTGAACTAGCGCCATCTTTTTGCGGAAAGTACACACACTGACTCACCTAAAAAGGACGCAGTTTTGCACAAATTGGGATGGGCTGAAGCAGGCAAACGGAACCAAAAATTGTCAGAAAAATGCGTGAGTATACAAGTAGTTATGGTAGATAGTTGAGGGAAAAAGCTATAAATCCGCTGAAAATTGCAAACTTTCTCAGGCACATAAGATACACAATCGTGACATGAGCGTATAACAAAAATGAGAAGTCAGTGTTGATAGATCATTGGCCCCTGACGTGTGCGCACTCAGGGGGTTGCCAAATTTCAGTGTGGTTATCGTAGGGATATTGCTAATGAGCGTTAGACAATTGAGAAAACGGCATTAAGTCAGGCTGATGGAAGTTATTAGAGATGTAGGTGATCAAAAGATCTCGCTGGGACACACACAAACGCAGGACGAGAGAGCATTTTATAGTACCTCTTCGCCAACGCTAAATGTTGACACACACAGGACACACGCTTGCTGACATGAGGTCTTTCCGATTGCCTCGCACGACCCAAATAAGGCTTTTTTTACTCAGACAATCCGCGCTTATAACCAGTGACCGTGTCTTGTCTGCAACATCCAGTACCACCGAGCCATCATCAATGGGTAGGAATTCGGTTTGGGCTAGTCTGGTTAAAATGCCACTACAATAGGAACTAAAAGAAGGTAGAAAAGAGATTGATTCCAGAGAGAGAAAATGAGTGTTTCCACTTCTTTCTGACACAATTATGAATTCGGAAACCTTAAAGTCCATGGTCGATCGCTCTAAAGCCTGGTCCCCAGGAAACCCAGATTTTTTACGGAAGTCATCAAAAATTTTGGTTATCAGAAGAAAGGCAGAACGCTTACGAATTTGTCGTCATTGACCCTGTGAAATTTTAGGGCTAAAAGATGTTTGGTTTTGGAAGTTCTAAATGAAAAAGTGCCCCATTGGTCAACACAATATTAATTTACACAGTACTCTGAGGCCTTACAAAATCATGTTTTAAGCACTCCATCAAAACGGATTGAAATATTCGGCGCAAAACTTACAAGATGGGGTTTTGGGGGGGAAGTCCATTCTATCAAAATAACAAAACTTAATATACTTAAATCGGGCCGCCACCTTTAAAAAATAAGTGTGCAAGAAAGTAGATCAGTAGATCAGAGGGACCTTATGGAACATGAAAATGAAGTTGTGTTTACAACGGTCGGCCCCGCTGTCGTGGTCGTAACTCTTGTCTTTGCGGCTACGGTGGTCACGGCTCAAGGAACGGCTCCTCCTGAGATCCGGGCGGTAGCTACTGTTACCACGGCTCCGAGAACGGCTATTGGGGTGATCCACCTGGTGATCGCGGCTGCGAGAGCGGCGCACTGTCGGTGATCCCGGCGGCGGTCCCGGCCTCCTCCCGACGGCTCTTCCGGTGATCCCGGCGGTCGGTGCGTCTACCGTACCTGCTCTTGCGGTTATCCAAGCGGCGGTCAAACGCTTCCGGAACTCGATCCCCAGGCGTCTGTCCACGGCTCCCGGGAACGGCTCTTGGCGTTGATTCCCCTTGCGGTGACCTCGGCTTCCGGATCGGCTCTTGCGGTGATCTGCCGGTGATCTCGGCTCCCGGACGGCTCGTTTGCGGTGATCTTCTTTGCGGTGGATTCTCTCCTCGGCTCCCGGAGCGCCTCTGCGGTGAATACTTTGGGCGGTGATCTCGGCACAACGGAGCCGCTCTTTTTCGGTGATCCTTGCGGTGAATCTCGGCTCCAGAGTCGGCTCTTTGCGGTGATCTTTGCGGTGACCTCGCTCCCGGAGCGCTCTTGGCGTGATCTCGGCTCCCGGAGCGGCTCTTGCGGTGATCTTTGCGGTGATCTCGGCTCCCGGAGCGGCTTAATTGCGGGACTTTTGCGTGATCCTCGGCTCCCGGACGCTCTTGCGGTGATCTTTGCGATGATCTCGGCTCCCCCGTATGGGCCTTGCAGTGATCCCAGTATACCGACGGTGGAGAGCGTGGTACTCGGCGGGCGGGTGCGGTTACCGTCGGTCTCCTGCGGCTAACCTGGCTGGAGCGGGAACGGTGGCGCTCCCTAGTGATCGGCCGGGACGGGTGTACGGTGATCCGGCTGTGGAGAGTCAGTAGCTCGGCGTCGCTGTGTCGCGACTGGAGCGTTAAGACTATCCGGGTACCCTCTGCACATCTGCGGCTCCCCTCCGGAACTTCTTACCGACTTCTGCTAACCGCTCCACTTGGCTCTTTCTTCGTTTTCTTGTGCGGACCCATGGAATTCCCGCAGAATCCGGCTTGATCGCGCTGCCGTGGTGATACCGTAGGAACCACGGCGTCTTGATCCTGGTGGTTTGTCTCCGTGATCCGAGACTTCTAACTGACCATCTAGATGACGCGCCGTTGCCCTCCTGTATAGCCCCCCGCCTGATATAATTCCGCTGAAGCTAGGCTGGTCTGTAACCAGTACCTTCTGGCCGGGTACAGTGATGTTGCCGGATTCGCCTTCTTCTGCGTTGTTTCTGGGCAGCTTGGGCTTGACGGTCTTCTAGGTCTCCCCACTGCTCCGATGTCCAGTCTTTCGTCCAATTTTGCCATGGTTTCATCCCTGGCACGGCGGTGAATAATGCACGTCGGATGCGGTCAGCAGGCGACAAGAATGTCCACATGTCGAACATTGTCTGGGTTTTGACTTGACCACTTCGGTTTCCGTCGCGGAGGTCCGAATCATGCTTATCTGAGGAATACAAAAAAGAGAACAAGTTCTGTTAGGAGCTTTCAGGAACCATAACCGGGAGATCTCTTCTAAGTACAATTACCTAGCATACCATTGAGTCCTCCTAAGCCCAAACCCCCAGCGTTTAAACCGTAATGCCTGCTCAAATCGTGAAAAAAAAATCCCGCTGGAGACTAACTCCCATAGAAAAGGCCGTACTTCCGGTTTTCGGGGTATGTTGAAATATGGGATGAAATTTGTTATAATCGAACCGCCGATGTTTCGTTCTGAACGCAAGTCAGGTTAAGCTGTAAAATATCGTTCGGCACAAAATTCAAAATGCCCGCCGGAAAAAGTGTCCCGGCCTAAAATCCCCATAAACGGTAAGGCTCGGCCGTGACAACGGGTCATGGACGGGGAAACCGAGAAAAACGCGTTGAGAGTCCTAACTCCCATAGAAAAGCACGTCCTTCCGGTTGTTCGGGTCATTGTTGAAATATGGAACGAAAACGTTGCCGTATCGCACCGTCGATGTTTAGTTCGGAACCAAATGAGTCTACGCGGTAAAAATTCGACCGGTAAAATATCCAAATGGCCGCTGCAAAAAGAGTCACACAGTCTAAAGTATTCCCGTGCACGGTAAGGGCCCGTCCGTAATAACGGTAGTGGGGCCCCCTGTGACGGGAAGACCAAAACTGACCCGCAGACCCGTAAGTCCACAGAGGAAGCGGTGGGGGCTCAAACCAACACCGCCCCCGGTGCACATAAGCAGATGGCCGCCCATTATTACCGATGCAGAACCCGAATTATGAACCTTTCGGCAGATGCCGACTATAAACCTTTAATGGCGTCCGTAAACGGTACCTACCGGTAGAATAGCGGGTGAAATGAATGCCCGCGAAGAAACAGCAAAGTAGCCGGCGAAAAAGCGAGATAAAATACACAGGAACCATCTAGCACACTAAAGCTCCCAAGCTCACTCCTAGATGAATGTGTGAATTACTCTAGAGGAGGTTGCCCGAGGCAGACACTTGTAATACGTGTGAACTAGCCGCCATCTTTTTGCGGAAAGTAACACACACTCTGACTCACCTAAACGGAGACTCAGTTGCAACACATTGGGATGGCGGAGCAGCAAACTGAACCCAAAATTGTCAGAAAAAAATGCTTAGAAAACACGTAGTTATGGTAGATAGTGAGTAAAAGCTACAATCCGCTGAAAATTGCAAACTTCTCAAGGCACCTAATATTACAACCACAACATTGGCCATGAGCGTAGCAAAATGAGAAGTCTTTGTTGCTAGATCATGGCCCCTGACCGATGTGCTCACTCATGTGTTTGCCAAATTTTAACAGTGGTTATCGTAGGATATTGCTAAATGAGCGTATAAAATAAAAGGCATTAGTCAAGGCTGAAATGGGAACGAACTAGGAGATGTAGGTGATCAAAATATCGCTTGGGGACCACACACCAACGCCGACGAGGAGCCTTTCTATAGTCCCCTCTCTTCGCCAACTCTAAATGTTAACACACACAGAACGACTCATGCTGACATGAGGTCTTTCCGATTGCATCGAACGACCAAATAAGGCTTTTTTTACCTCCAGACAATCGCTGCTTATAACCAGTGACCGTGTCTTGTCTGCAACATCCAGTACCACCGAGCCATCATCAATGGGTAGGAATTCTGTTGTGGCTAGTCTGGTCAAAGCACTACAAATAGGAAGCTAAAAGAAAGGTGAAAAGAGATTGATTACCAGAGAGAAAATGAGTGTTTCCACTTCTTTCTGACACACTTATGAATTCGGAAACCTTAAAGGTCCATGGTCCGATCGCTAATAGCCTTGTCCCCAGGAACCCCAGATTTTACCGGAAGTCATCAAAATTTTGGTATCAGAAGAAAGCTACTATTTTTCTCATTTACCCTGTGAAATTTTAGGGCTAAAAGATGTTTGGTTTGGAAGTTCTAAATGAAAAAGTGCCCCATTTTGGTCAACCAATATTAATTTTACACAGTACTCTGTGGGACTTACAAAATCATGTTTTTAGCCCTCACATCAAAACGGATTGAAATATCGGCGCAAAACTTTACAGATGGGGTTTTGGGGTGAAGTCCATTCTATCAAAATAAAAACTTCATATACTTAAATCGGGCCATTCCCCTTTAACAAATAAGTGTGCCAGAAAGTAGATCAGATGGGTCACCTTATGGAAACATGAAATGAAAGTTGTTATAATTACAACAAGGCAAACTCGTGTTTACAAGATGCGTAAAATATGTCCCCGCTGAATGTCACTATCACTAAGAAGTGACAACTCAAAACTACACCAGACCACCTCTCTTAATTCAGCTTTGGACAGATAGGGTTAACATTTTTTATCACAGCAATTCCAGGGTTAACAATTTTAGAAATTGCAGGGTTAACATTTTTCTCATGGAAAAACCTCATTTTATAGTCCCCATTCTGAACTAAGTTCGGTGGGGACAAAAATACAGTGTTCACTGGAACGTATGTGTCGCCTACTATCACGGTTTGTGAAACAGGAACTTCAACAGGAAGCATTTGACCTCTGGATGACGTTTGATCTGGATGACCTCATTTTTTTACATTTTTGCCTGATATACAAGATTTTCACCACATTGTAGCCAAATTTGACACATGTGAATACAAATGAGCACATTTTGAAGATGCAAATGAGGTCCAATGGTCAAGTACAACATGTCCAGTCATTGTGCCAAGTATGAAGTTAATCGTTCAATGCGTATAAGACACACGTGCGCATCCATGCACTCATGCAAGTGCACATGTACACATGTACTCAAGCGCGCGCACACACAAACTCACCAAAAGTAATCCACTATTATCCTAATCGTTAAAGCAACACGTGGGTATAGACTAGTACTGCATCGCACTATATAATTTCGTGTTGAACAAACTATATATGAAAGTTTCAAGTTGATTCCAACACGCATAGATGCAAAAAATCCAGATTTATTCCGACAAATGTACACGGCTGTACACAATCGTCAACGCTGCCATCTTTATTCCCTGTACCAAATTTACAATGCCGCACGCAAATACTGAAACAGAAGCCAGCGAAACATATCCAGTGCCTTCAGTCAGTCTGCCACAAGCCTCATCCATGTGAACTTCAGTGAGCACACAAAGGATAAGAGCGAAGTTCGTTTGGAAATTTTTATTGCAAAAAAAACTACACTTTTTAAAACCTCAATGATTTGGAAAAAAGTAAAGAGGGGTATTTTAGATATAATTTGTGATTAACAAAGGTTTTAGTTGGCGTAAACGCCAACAATCCATGAAAAATTGGACATTTGAATAGGGGTCGCGCCAGCTCCGAGTCTCTCTTGGGAAACCGATGTCCAGTAATACCCTTAGTTAAATTTACATTACAGCATTTTAACATATTTGTGATATTTTTTATTTCACTAGTTATTTGAGTTGAATTGCCGAAACAAAATGGGCGATAAACAAGGAAAAAGATGTAATCCCTCAACTGTAATCACAACTCTAAGGTCAATTCGAAAGCCACTAATGCAACGGTTCACAGCAATCTACTACTTTTTCATGTACCGAGTAACACTTCTTTGTATGCTGAAGAGTTTACTAATTTTATTTTAAAACTGTATTCAAGAATCCCACGCTTTTTTTCTAAAAATTACACACAAATGTATGCCACTTTTGATAGATTTATCTATATTTGAAAGGAAAAACGTTGAATTAAAGCTGTATTTTTAATTTCAATGTTAAAATTAATGCGATAGTCTTTCGTACGGGTCAGAACTTGACTCACCAGCGAACATCGATCGGTTGGTGTGAAAAACTAAACACGGCTTGTGGCAAAACGATAGCGTAGATAATAAACATGACGGCTTCCTCAAATCGTCTACCGCTACGAAAATTAAGCATGAAAATGGTGGTTTCTTCACAAGGAATACTCCAATGACCATGAAAACCATCTGGTACGTCATATTTAGGGATATTTCATTATATATGTGCCGATAGATTCATACCAATAAATTCCTTTAAAGGGATTTGTGGTGTTGTAAATATACCACAGGGAATAAACATGGTAGCTTCCATGATTGCTGTACAGTTGTGTACATTTGTCGGAATAAATCTGGATTTTTTCGCAAGGAATACTCCAATGACCATGAAAACCATCTGGTACGTTTTATTTAGGGATATTTCATTATATATGTGCCGATAGATTCATACCAATAAATCACTTTAAAGGGAAAATTCAGGGTGTACTAAGTACTCAGGGCTCTTGTTTGGGGTGTCATTAACCCCCTGGGCACTATGATACAATCTGTCTGATTGGCTCATTACAGGACACAGCATGAGATAGCCCTCTGAGTAACCATCAAAATAGTGCTTCTATATCTCTCTGTAAACCATACCAACATTCTTACAGTATTTCTGATTGCTCATTACTTGATATTACCTGCCAAGTAACCAATCAAATAATAATCAAAATAAATAATAATAATCAGTTTATATAGTGCTTTATCACTGTAAGGCAAAAAAAAAAATAAAGGTTGTTTGGCCATAGAGGCTCCCAAACAGTAGGGGTCTGTAGGTCGGAGATTTTTTTTTTAATAGTGGACGTGTGAACTCAATTTAAAAGAATGGTAATAAATCAAAACACAACATTTTTACTGCTTGTACTCTTTTTATTCAATAGCCATCGATTCAAAACCAACTCCCCCTACTCTGTCATTGTAGAGTCATGAAAACCAATACAGCAACGATAAACAACAACAACAAAATACTAAATGCAGACAAGACAACTTTGGAATACAGCTTTCAGTATTCCAGAGCCCAAAATCAGTATTTTTGACCCAAAATCAGTATTCTTGCAAATTTGTATTTTTTTTTGCCCAAAGTTTGCTCTACAGCCTGTATATAGCTATATCAGTGCAGTGAAAGGCCAATTTGGCACAAAAAATGTTGTTTTTAAATGACATGGAGTTTAAATGTAAAAGTCTAAACTTTAAAGGCTCGTAACTTGACAACTAAGCTACCTATGTACATATGAACTGCATCATGAGATAGAGCTCTTTAAAATACAGCTTTTCCAGAAAAAATGGACAGAGCTCCGCCGTCCGACAGCCCCATTAAGGACTTGTCGGTAGAAACTAAGTCCATATGGAGATTTTTTTTAAATGGAGATTTTTTTAAAAATATTACATCAAAAAGAAGAAAAGTCTAAATTTTAAAGGGTCATAACTTGAAAACTGAGCCATCTACATGCAACTGCATCATGAGAGAGCTCATTATATTACTCTTTCCTGAAAAAAAAAATGGATGGAGTTCTGCCATCTGAAAGTCCCCCATTTAAGGAACTGTCAGTATGAACACAGTCCATATGGAGAATATTGTTTAGTTTAGCTACAAGAGCACATTACAAGTGAACTTAAAGTCTAACTTTAAAGGCTCATAACTTGAAAACTAAGCTACCTATGCACATATGAACTGTATCGTGAGATAGAGCTCTTTAAAATACAGCTTTTCCAGAAAAAATGGACAGAGCTCCACCGTCTGACAGCCCCATTTAAGGAACTGTCAGTGGGAACTAAGTCCATATAGACTTTTTTAAATGCACGAAAAGTATAAAACTAAGTCTAAACTTTCAAAGCTTGAAAACTTTAAAACAAAACCACTATAACAATTCATTGTTTGTAGGTCTATCCCTTTGCAGCAAGTTAACTTGTTAAAATACCTCCAGAAGACATTTAGCATACAGCAGTTAAATGGTTAAATCAAATTATTAATGTGGGTGAACCATCCGAAAGTCGGCAGAAAACAATGTCGGAAACCATTTTAACAGACTTTATAAATTGAAAATATTTCAAATCTATGTTCTTTTATTCACTTTGTAAAGATATTGCCCTCTTTAGCGAGCTTTACTGTTCTGTATTTACTTATTTTCTGACTTTTTATACACTTTATTTTTATTTTAGTAACGCGACCATTTTCCGTATTATTTTAACGAAAACGTCCGTCCGTATTTCGCATCATTTTCCAAGACTCTGAAAACACCCAAATACACATGCAGGGTACAGGTAATATTTCCTAGATTTGTGATATTTATTTTGTAAATTAATTTTTATACCAAAAACCTGAGGTTTTGGGGTTAAAATAGTTAAAAAAAAAAATTAATGAAATTAAAAAAAATACATCGGTCCTCGGACTGCTTGTGTCGCCTGCCATCGCGGTTTGTGAATGATATGCCTCACATGACCTTTGACCTTGATATGTGACCTTTGACCTCATAAACAAATGAGGGTTTGCATGTAAACACCATAAACCAAGTTTGGTTCCAATTGAACTTCAACTTTTCAGATGAGGTCAATTTTACATTTTAAGCCTATTTTACAACTTGACCTCACATGACCTTTGACCATGGTATGTGACCTTTGACCTCATCAACAAATGAAGGATCCATGTTGCACCTATGACCCAAGTTTGGTTCCAATTGAACTTCAACTTTTCAGATGAGGTCGATTTTACATTTTAAGCCTATTTTCCAACTTGACCTCACATGACCTTTGACCTTGGTATGTGACCTTTGACCTCATCAACAAATGGGGGATGCCAAGTTGCACCTGTGACAGAAATTTGGTTTAAATCCATCAATGTATGTGGATATTACAGGCAAATGCTAACCCTTTTTCACAACAACAGACATCAACAACAGACATCAACAACAGACATCAACAACAGACATCAACAACAGTGGACAAAGTGATCCCTATGTGTCTTCCTGCCTTAGGGCAGGCGACACAAAAATATGGTCGGGACCGAGGTACACGGTCAGACGGACGAGGACAAACAAACAATTTTTTTGTAATATCCCCCATAACTTGACAACTCCCAAAATTTCACTTAGGTCGGCGAGGCAATTGAGATTAAGTATTTTGCCCAGGGACACAAACACGTTGGCCTCGGCGGGGCTTGAACTCCCGCCCTAATGATCACGAGTCCTGCACTTTTCCACTGCACCACACGCGTGCTCTTAAATAGTACTTAAAAGCCAATACAGCCTGTCTAAAAAAAATGGTACAATCAGAAACCGATTTTTTTCAATATTATGTCTCAAAGTAAGTAAGTCATTTTGTACATCATATTAAAGAGAAAAGACCAGGCTTTCCAGTATTTTTTGTTTCATCTCATTTGCTTATTTCAATCGCGAGATAACTCAAGTTTACTGCGGAACACAAAAATCGAGCTTGTGCCACTTTCTGGTTGAGTGAATACGGTGAAAGAATTAGTTAACATAAGTTATTCACATTTGAACAGATATGAAATTATTTAAAAGGATTAACTTTATAAAGAAACTCTAAAAGACACGAAAACAGTTATGATCAGTAAGTTCTGGCTTTAAGATAAAGTCAATAACATTCGACATACTGTTGTTTGCTAGAAGAGAACCATGAGTGTATACCAACCTGGAATAGCGAGTTTTTATGGTCTTGAGTTTATGAAATACTAATTCCACCAACACCTTGAACGTTTGCTTCCTACTCAAATTTTATTGACTTCAACACTTAGTAAATGCATAAAGATCTTCAATATTTTTAAACCATTTCTTTGGACTTGGAGTGTTTATTTTGGTCGCAATATCGGCATGATTTTAACGGATCAATTTTGTAATAAATCCAAAGCTCCTTTACATTGACGTGCAATAAATATTTTATTGTGTATTATTTATGAAAGATATTTATCATTGAACTGATTATTGTTGACTATTAAAACTTGGTGTCGATAAAAATAGACTTCCTTTGTTACTTTAATCTGTTGTTTTGTTTCTTTTTTCAAGTTGCAATTTTGTGAGCTTCAAGACAGCGCATGGCATAACTGCGTGAAAAAACTCTGCCCATGTATAAAAGTGGCAACAAAATCGATTTTGGTGTAATCGCCTAAATTGATAAGGTATCTCTGATTGACAAAGCAATAAGTGAAACAAACACCATGGAAAGCCTGGTCTTTGTTTCTTTAATATTATGCCAAGTAAGAATTACTTATTTTGAAATTCATATTTAACCAATTTTTTCTGATTGTACCACTTTTTTTTGAGACGTTGTTAGAGGTAGTGCCCAAAGGGGTTAAATAAAATACAACAGATAGACATTTTTTGAAGGCTCGGTTTTGTGCAAGTATAGAGCCCAGATATTTTGTGAGGCACCAGCTGTGTTAGCCCAATTGGAGCACCTTCGTGACACTGTAAATCAACAAACCATGAATCACCATAAATGCTACATCTTTTTGAAATAAATTGTACAACCAAGGGTGGCTGTGTAAACCTTACAATGTTTTGCAAAGTTATCAATAAGTTTGTCGACATCCACATGGACAAACACCTCGCACCAAATACCAGATTTAGGCATCAACTTAAAGAAACAATATATGTTAATCTTGCAGGCAACTCAGAACAGTTATTCTCCGATTCTCTACCTTGACTGAGCACATGCATCAAGGATGCCATATTTGTGGATGTGCATAAAAATGGCATTGCCTTAAGACTCTGAACTCAGAGATTTCCTGAGGAGAGCGCCCTCAATTTTAAACAATTCATGTTTTTTGCAGGACAAATGGGCTTTCCATCAATAATCACTGTGTGAAATGCTAAACTCAAATCAAAGTCCGCATGTAGAAAATTCACAAACGTTGTTTTAAAAATTCCGGAGTTGGAAGTTGGTGAACACGGTATCTATTTCACTGTTTACTACAAAATGATGTCTTTTGCATCAAAACAAAAAAATCCGATCCATCTCAATCTTTGGAATTCATCATTTTAGTGACTATCTTTAGTTCTTGTGACCTATTTGTAATATTAACACACAAAAAAGTTATATTTCAAAATTCGAGTAGCCTTAAGGTGCATTGCACTTGCCGGGATAACCCAAATTACACTGACATCAAACTGATAGTATACAGAGGGGGTGTATGGATCCATCCCACAAGCACCCAGTTTTGGAAATTCACCTCACTAAGGTCAAGTGATCCCACCAAACTCTATTCTTCACTTAAAAACCCGGACTTTTACACTTGATTTTGTGCTAGTACTTATAGTCGGGGACAGAATTAGCCGACCAATTGCGCGTATGTCAAGGTTTGTCAATCAGCACGGCGCGGACTGTTATTGGTTTGAATGTGTAATATGGGCGGGGCATGTTCGAACAAATATGATTTAAAATGTCAAAACATGCCCTATTTGAGTCGGGTTTCCGACGCAGGGAGACAATAATTCACGTAAGTAAACTTTCTGTTTCAATAAGCTTTAAATGTTCAGATGCGCAATTGGTCGCCTTATTCTGTCTATGACTATTGGTAATTTTTAGTATTATCATGAAATGTCTTGTGTTTCTAGGTAATTTTTAGTATTCATGAAATGTCTTGTGTTTTAGGTAATTAGTATTATCATGAAATGTCTTGGGGTTCTAGGTTAATTTTTAGTATTATCATGAAATGTCTTGTGGTTTTAGGTTAGGTAATTTTTATTATTATCATGAAATGTCTTGTGGTTCTAGGTAATTTTTAGTATTATCATGAAAGTCTTGTGGTTTTAGGTAATGTAGTATTATCATGAAATGTCTTGTGTTTCTAGGTAATTTTTAATATTATCATGAAATGTCTTGTGGTTCTAGGTAATTTTTAGTATTATCATGAAATGTCTTGTGGTTCTAGGTAATTTTTAGTATTCTCATGAAATGTCTTGGGGTTTAGGTAAAATTTTAGTATGATCATGAATATCTTGTGGTTTTACACTTCTTGATGCCTTTTATATCTAAGTACTGACATGTGTTCGTCCGATACAGTATATAGCACAAAATATTGCAATGCATTATGGGATTGGTTATGAATACCCTCTGGCATATGTACACGGCCGGATTCTTACTCACGGGTTTAGCCTATACGGCAGCTACACCATGTCTACCGCGGCGGGGCGGACAGCTACTGCCCACAGTACACACAGGGCTAATTGCGAAGCCGGTAGCTGCCAAAATAGGGACCTTTACAAAGTACACAATTATTAGGTATACAGTAATGTGGCTACTCTGCTTTACCTACCCCAATGGCTACCCTGTAGTTGCCCACTAGGTGGAGAGAAGGTGGATGTTGAGTAGACAGTACCGGAGTAGACACGCAGCTAGCTACCCCGTGATTACCACGACGCCATTTTGAGAGTGGATGAAAATTTCATGAAATGAGGGCGCTATACACTTGGGCTCCGTTTAGCATTTTTGGAACGTTTTTTAGGAAAATCATTACGAAATTCAAATCGGGCATCATCAAAAACCCCTATATTCCCGCACATGTAATAAAAAATTCAAATATATGCCAAAAATATCAAAAAAACAAAATTGGCCATGAGAAATACCGCGCGCGCTGAGAGCCGGTGTAACCACGCAGCTACTCCACAACGGTGCAGACAGCCGCTGTGTGTACACTCTCCGTCTATGCGGCAAAAAATACACGGAATCCTAGAGTGTACGTCTAGTGGGTAGGTAATCCATGTCTACTCGGTAGTAGCTGTGTGGTAACTACCATGAAGAAATTGGCCGTGTAGATGTAAAGAAATAAGGTATAACTGCAAGCCTAGCTTTATTGAGTGCCACCCACATACCTACACTAAGCTGGTAATTCTGGGTTAAGAATTAGTGCTGGGGTTAGCATTAAAGCAATAATAGCACATTTTTGGAAGAGCACCCCAATTTTCAAATTTGTGAGATTTATGCAGTTGGGTTGGCAATTGCCTAGCAATCTGCCTACTTGGGGGGGGGGGGGTCTTCAAGTTTGGTTTGGGTAGGGACATGCTTCCATAAGTCTGGAAGTAGGACCCATTATCCATAACAATTTTTTTGGGAAAAGGGACCCAAAGCTATACCAGAGATACAAATTTCGGCTGAAATTTAACACTAATGTGCCATGTTTTGGCCAAAATTTTGACCTTTTTAGCAAATTAGAATAATTTTCCAATAATTTTTAGAAAATTTCGGCATCTGATTGAGGAAATTTGACTAATATCAAAATTGGCATAAAAAGGGGGTTATTCAAATATTCCAGAAGGCTAAAAACGAGACTCATGTTTACGGCACATCCACATATGGTCATTTGTTGTTGTACCCTAAACCCAGACATTTACTCCATATGAAAATACCACCAGGGGAGGGCGGCCAAGAAATCCCAATTTTAGATGCCGTCATTGGTTTAACACATAAAAGTGAAATCTTGACAAAAAATTCCGAATTTTTTATATGTTGTCAAGGAATATTTTCTTATACCAAACCGTTAGTGCTGAAGAATAAACTCCACTGTAAGGGTATTTCTGACTTTTTTTTTTGTATGAATAACGGATGAGGATGAGGTTGTATGTGGGTCATGGGAACACCAATAAACGACCCACATCAAAGCACCCAAATTGGTCTGTGGTTTGCACTCCGTATTGCTGTAATTTCTTTTGATATTTTGGGTGAGTTGCCATATTAAATGAGGCTTGGCTGCCACTGTCTGAAGCCACATTGGAAAAACTTGACGCCCTCTATCCAACTCACCTTGGTCTTGACTTGCAAGATTACATAGAACCAGGCTAGCGTACTTGGCTACACGTCTGTACATCACTTGATGGTCACTGGTCCTTGATTCTGATCAACAAAATACAAAAAGTAAAACCACATTATTGCAAAATGTTACTTTTGTAATCCTAGTACATTTATTTGTGTTTATGATTCACTAGATTTCCTCAAAAAAAGGTTGTTTCCAAAAATTCAGTTGATTCTGGTGTCGTGTTTTAATGTTACGAGGGAATTAGTTGTATCGCGCTACCCCATAGGCCACTGTGTTGTAATTTCTGTCTGTTTACGAACAGAAAATAAAAAATTATAAATTTCTTCCAGAGTAGATTGAATTTCCATGCAAGATTAGACACACACACTATCTTATGGCCAACAATTCAAATGATTTAAAAATCTGGACTTCTTTGAGGTAAATCAGGGGGACAAGACTGTGGATCACGAAATGCCCCTAAAGTTACTGGAGGGATTCTTTCAGAAACAAATCATATGTGCTTCAGTAGAAATCCAAGACATTTCTGAGGAATAATTTGATCTTTGAAGGCCAAATCAAGGAGTTTACTGCAATATACTGTGCACTATTTCATGTGTTACTAGTTACACATATAAATTGGGCTTAATTCTAAAGGTTACTTCTGCAACTTTATTCTCCACTTAAAAAAAAATACATTGGTCCTTGGACCGCTTGTGTCGCCTGCCGTCGCAGTTTGTGAATGATAGGCCTCACATGGCCTTTGACCTTGATATGTGACCTTTGACCTCAAACAAATGAGGGTTTGGATGTCAGCTCCATAAACTAAGTTTGGTTCCAATTGAACTTCCAACTTTTCAAATGAGGTCAATTTTACATTTTCAGCCTATTTTACAACCTGACCTCGCATTACCTTTGACCTTGGTATATGACCTTTGACCTCAAACAAATGAGGGTTTGCATGTTATATTAACTCCATAAACCAAGTTTGGTTCCAATTGAACTTCAACTTTTCAAATGAGGTCAATTTTACATTTTCAGCCTATCTTGACCTCACATGACCTTTGACCTTGTATGTGACATTTGACCTCATCATAAAAAAGGGGGATGCCAAGTTGCACCTGTGACCCAAGTTTGGTTTAAATCCATCAAAGTATGTGGAAATTACAGGCAAATGTTAACCCTGTTTCACAACAACAACAGACAACAACAACAACAGATATCAACAACAACAGTGGACAAAGTGATCCCTATGTGTCTTCCTGCCTTAAGGCAGGTGACACACACAAAAAAACATGTCACCACTTAGAAGAGTACACAGCTGTTTGAAAGTCTTATTTATTGAGACAAAACAAAAAATATCAGTAGGGACACACTTAAAGGTGCAACAAGAGATTTTGAGGCACCCAGATATTGTGTCATAATAGCATTTTCATATAGATTAGACACTCAATAGAATTCTTACCTTGTCTTTGGCTACAGAAATGTCTTAAAAGAGAGAAAAAAGGTGATTTTGATTTGCTTATATTTTCAATATAAAACAAGCTGAATTTCGTATTTGCTCCTATACGAAATTAGAAATTTCACAATTTTTGTACCAAAGAAACATTTCTCAGCTTAATCCTTTCAGGTGGGGATATTTTTTATTGAAAGCTTTACATCAGGGCAAAAATCAGTACTTTCATTTTTTTCGGGGTACCTGATATGAGAAATCTCTCATTGCACCTTTAAGGACTGACTTGTATTAGTCATTCCACTAGCTACATCCATTGCAATTTAAAAAAAAAAAAATTGCAGACAAATGTGATTTTTCTTACCAAATCTAGTTTTATGCAAATGGGCATAAACTCTTTTATATTGTTTGACAAAACTACCTAAAATATGCCAGTGTATGCTGCTAATTCCAGTTTTTCCCAGGTCTAAATTCCAGTTTTTCCAGGTCTAAATTCCAGTTTTTCCAGGACTAAATTCCAGTTTTTTCCAGGTCTAAATTCCGGTTTTCCCAGGTCTAAATTCCAGTTTTTTCCCCCGGTATAAATTCCATTTTTCCCAAAGGACCTTTCCCAGGTCTAAATCGGGGGACGAGGCTGTGGATCATGAAATGCCACTTTAAGGACACATCTCAGATTTGATTCAGACATAATACTTTTCCTCACAGTAAAACACAGCCTTTGGAGTACCAACATGATAGGTAACAAAGAGGCATGAAAATGCCCGAGAACCACATACCGCTCTCTAGTTCTGTGTACACAGCACTGTCCACTACCGTCATGCTTTCTGCAGCTCTCCCCTGCTGTGAAGTGGAATGTGCCAGTCGCTGGACCATGCTATCTACTGAAGATATGGTATCCTCCAAAGTTTGACTTCTGAAAAGCGAGTCTGCTGTGTCTTCAAATGTGTCACTGATAAGAAAGGAAAAGAGATGGGAAGATGTATTTAATTGGTTTATTTATTTAAGTGTTTTAATCAAGGTAGCACTCCAAGGAGGCTCTGCATTTAGAGAATGAACAATAATACAATTGTAAGGGAAAATACAGATAAAACTTAAATACACAATGAATATAACTAAAAAGACACCAACAGCAGTACAAAATATAAACAAACAATATCTTTATGTGTGATTCATGAAAGTTGATGTTTTAAGCTGTGGTAGACTCATTGCTTTATCTATCTATCTATCTAACGGCCGCAGCTGAGATGCTGTTCACCATGAAGCGCCAAATGTCCCTGTTTGTCATTAAGTTGGGGATGGCAGATGGATCCTGCTGGATGTCTCAAGCAATCACATCAATGTAGTTAAAGGGGTGACAACCCCTGTTTTGGCACGGTAACTTCCAACATGTGACGTCTAAGACTACTTGATCAATCGCACGATGACAGTGACCGGCAAATCGTGCACTGTGTTGGGCAACAGAAGATGAAACTAGACCTGGGAACAGATCTAATTTACAAGACGGCCTTATTGGGAATGGATGGTGATCCCCTTAATGACCCCTCGAGGTGACTTGACCTTTGACCCATGTAACTTCACCAATATGTCACAAATGTCATTAAATGTATTTCTACGTGTTAACAACTTTACAAGGATCAATATTATTGAGTTTCAACTCAATCCAAGCATGTCAGGGATTTGACCTTTTCACCCCTATAACATGATCCCCGGGTCACGGATGGGTTCAACTGTACTTGTTCTGTATTTATGATGCCACGAGGATTATCCCTGACAAATTTCAGCTCAATCGGAGCTTGTTTGTAGATTTTGACCTTTGACCTTGAACTTTGACCTTTGGGATCAAGACTACCATAGACCTCTCCTAGCATTAATGTTACATCACTGAAGCAATAACAGGCTTTATCTGTCCTTCTGGAGGCTGAGATATAACTATTTGGGTCTTATTTTTAGGGTTTTTTTTTTAAATTTTGCAAAATTGACCATTTGACCCTCTTAATGACCTTTGACACCAATATAAAAAAAACCTCATGGACACTGGAAAAATGCATTGTTCCAGTGTAAACAAAAAAATTCTACTCTGCTTAGTCCTGGAGATAAAAATTCTTGAATTTATTTAGCTTAAAACCGGAAGTGACCTGTAAATGACCTTTGACCCCAAAACAAAAATACCTTGCCTACATTGAGCAACATAAATGCATATCTGTAAGTTATGTCACTCTACTATGTTTGAATCTTGAGATAAAAAAATGAATATTTTTAATATTTTTGGTTTTGGACCAGAAGTGACCCCTTAATGACCTTTGATCCCAAAACTGTGGACAACCCCAAGACCCTGGTTGGTAACAATGCATGTGTGCTAAGGACGTCACTCTGCTGTGTAATTTGTAAGGACAGCGACTCTTTGAATATTTTTCACATTTTTTGGCTTTCAGACTGGAAATGACCCCCTTAATGACCTTTG